>MCJB01048710.1:470-18304 GCA_002018475.1 Nicotiana obtusifolia
CTTGATAAATAATAGCCAAAATTGTATAATTTAGATTTGCACAAGTAGCCAATGTAACAAAATAATAATATTGTAGATGATTTTGAGAGAATTAGAGAGAGTTTGATGATTTTTGTGAATAATATGATGAAATAATGGGGTATTTATAAGAAAAAATAGTTAGGGGGGTTATGGGGGGGTTATGGGGTGTAAAGAGCCGTTTTTGGCCATTGCCAAACGGCTATTTCATCAATATAGCCGTTGGCAACGGCTATAATTTAAAGAGGAAGAAGCTGCCAGATTTCCGGTCCGGTCCGGTCCGGTTCCGGTCCGGTCCGGCCGGTCCGGCCCCCAACAGTACCGGTTTCGTCCGGTTTTAAATCCCTGAGCCGTTTCGTGACCGGACCCCAACCCCCCCTCGTGTATTTGGTCCGGTTCTAACCGGTCCGGACCGGTCCAGGCCGGTTTCCGGCCCCGAACCGGTCCGGTCCGGTTAGAACCGGACCATTAGCCAGTCCTAAGAAGGACCATTCAGTATTTAGAACTACCTAACTCCTAAATTTTCATTTTGTAGTTGAGACGAGTCATTGTTGTATATTTCATTGGATATAAAAACAAATAACTTTATACAGAGTGGAAATTTTAGGAAAAAGATACTGAGTGAAGCTTGTATATTTGTATGGTTTGGTAGTACCATTGGCAATCTTTCACACACTATAGGTATGGATCCAATAGCTTGTTTAGTCAAATTTTTTAAATCAACTTATTTCGAAAATTACTTTTTTTTATGTACTTTTTAAAAAAGTAATTTTTGTGAAAAATTGGTTTTGTTTAGCTAATTAATTTATAAAATATTTTTGATCGGCAATTAGTGTTTAACCAATATTTTAAAAAATATTTCTAAATATATTTTTCTCAAAAAAAAATTTCAAGAAAACACTTTTGGGAAGAAGTTTTTTTTTTTTCTGCTTCTTAAAAATTACTTCTACTTTTACTCGAAACTTCTTTTTTTCTTTCTAAAACTTGACTAAACACTTTAATTTTGAAATGAAAAAATATTTTAGCCCAAAACATAATACTTTTGGCCAACCAAGCTATAATTCTCACTGTTTTACCCCTTTCTTTTTTCTCTCGTGTAATAATAGAAATAAAGAAGAATCAAACACTAACGAATGATTATCAGAAAGTAAGTTTGTGTAATTAATATTAGTGGTTATTAAGATTAGCTCATCGATTAGTTTTGACCAGCTTCTGATTGGTCTAAAGCATCACATAAACTCCGCCTGTCTCTCCTTTCCTACCATGCAAAGAAAGAGTATTTTTCATAAATCATATTGTATAGTGGTTAATAACTTTTTATAGTTACTATATATATATAATTATTTTTTATAGTTACTATTCAGTTGTTATGATAGTGTATTTGCTGTATTTGTATTGTTGTTTTCATGAATACAACAACAAAAAGTGTCTAAAATCATGATAGTTCAGTTGTACGCGCACATGTATACACATATATTTGCGCTATGTATTCATGAATACAGTAATGACAACCACCTTAAAAATAGGTATGTCTAGCTGTCTAATAACGGAAATAATATCTATTAGCGTGATATACTCCTAATATAACTCAATAAAATCAATTCTAACATGCCTCATTAACAATCCAATTAATTAGAATTATTTTTTAGTTGTATATTACTGTTGTATTTAACTTTTGTATTTAGTGTTTTTTTGTATTTTTTTACCGTTGCATTCATTAGATGCAATGTTTGTATTTACTGTATTCGTTATTTTATATTCAGTGTATTCAAAATGTATTTGTATTAACAATATTTTAGTTATTCCTAATACATGTTATTACTGCTGCATTCAGTATATTTCATTGGTTGTATTCACTGTATATCTATTTGTATTCGGTGTATTTTACTGTCTTTCACTGTATTTTAAAATTAGATATATTCACTGTTTATATTCTGTTCTATTTTAATATTTGTATTCAGTGTATTTCATGTTCTGTATTAAAAAAATACAGATCTTCAAAATACATAAATACACGCAAAAAAAATATTTATATAAAAATACAACGTGTTTGAGTGAGTTTATACAGAATATAATGTATTTGTATAATTATAAGTGACTAAATAGCAAAGAAGAGAAGAAAGTTCGTCAGAGATGGTGTTTTCCAGCCAAGAAGAGAAGAAAGTTCGTTGGATCTGTACAACAAATTTATAATAAGAGTTCATCACATTGCTTCTTTCCGTTCGAAATATTCACTATTTTTTGTTTCCTAGCTGCTTTCTACTCTATTCTCGTGTCTCGTCGGCCATCAATATTAGGATGTGTATCTTGAGTTGCTCAAAGAGAGAGAGAGAGAGAAAGAAAAAAAAATCTGAGAGAGAATCCAAGAGAGAGATTCTTCTTTCTCGTCAGCCATTAATATTAGGGCTTGAGTTGTTCGAAGAGAGAGAGAAAGAAAAAAAATATGAAAGAGAATCTTATGTTAATTAAAAGAAAGAGAGAGGAAAAATATAAATAGCATATTTCATGTCTCAATATTAGTATATTCCATAAATACCTATTTTTCTATAAAATACAAAACATAGCTATAAAAAATAATATTTTAAAAATAATTAATTTATAATAAATAGGGTGTATACCTTTGCAAGTAAAATTTCCTATAAAAATAAAGCATTAAAGAAAGTGAGAAAAAAATATCCAATTACCCTATATCCAGTTATCCACTTTACTAGTTATAAAGGCCCCACATATCCATTTCCCATATAAATTTCCACGTGGAGTTCCTTTTGATGCAGAGCTTCGGAATTATTTTCCATAAGTGCACCAGTAGGCTTGCCTGGACGTTACGGGGCGCGTCTAAGGAGTTATGAGGCGAGGCTGGAAAGCCTCCTATAAAAGAAGGAAATATCATAAATGATCCTTATTTTTGGAGGTAGATTCAAAATAATAACTTAGATATTGTTTTTAGTTTTGATCCCTTAAATTTATTAAAAATGAGATCTTTTGGTCTTCGTCAAAATATTCCAATTATTTAATTTAATAAGAACTGCGAAAAAGGGACGTCAGATAGTAACTCAATATTGGAGGTGCATACTTTTTTTGTAGATTGTGTTATTATTTTTCTATTTATGATATTTGGTACAATTTTTGGTGTTCGGTTTATGAAATTTGACGAAACTTTCTTGAATTCTTTGTTACGACTCTTGTTAAATCAAACAATTAAAGTTTATTAAATAGTTGATTAAAATAACACAATAATAACAATAACAAATTAAGAATAATCATACAAGTAAAATTAAAAAATATATATATTCTTATTTCTATCTCGTAAAAAATAAAAATACTATTTTTGATAAATCTTCGACTCCATAAAAATATAGCCGTGGGGCGACAAGGGGTGCTTTATCTAAACTAGGCAGAAGAACTTGACTAACTTTCCTACTCTGATAGCATCTTCTAACGGCAGGTACCCACTAGAGCTAGGAAATAAGCCCCACAACCCAAAGCGGCGAAAAATAAATAGAATTTGTTACAAAAGCTGACTAACGAGGTATTTTTGCGTATGAGAACATAGTAACGAAGAAGGTAATAAAAATAAAAATACAGTAATAAAGTAACCAAAGTAAAACTAACTGACAGTACTAAAAAATGTAAGTATAACAAAGCGACCAAATTTGACAAAAACCATTTTTGTCATTTTCTCCTTAAAAGCGAGCATTTATTACAAACATTTCCCGATTCACGTCTTTTGATTTTCAAACAAAAAACGGTGGCTAAGCCAAGTCAACAACCTCAACCGTTCATAATCTGCTTACCCCATTTCATTGTTTCCTCCAAAAAAATGGTGGAGCTAAAGAACCTACGATCAGACACGTTAACGCTTGTAGTTGTAAATCTTGCTAGTATAATGGAGAAAGCTGATGAATCTTTATTACCTGGAGTTTACAAAGAAGTTGGCACAGATTTACATACTGACCCAACTGGTCTTGGTTCTTTAACTCTTTTCAGATCATTAATTCAGTGTCTTTGTTATCCTTTAGCTGCATATCTTGCTGCTCGTTATAACAGAGCTCATGTTATTGCTATTGGTGCTTTTCTTTGGTCTGCTGCTACTTTCCTTTGTGCTATCTCCTCTACATTTACTCAGGTGACTAATTCAATCCTCTATATATGGTGTTTCAAATAGAGAAATGAGTCACAACCCGGTTGATAATTCATGAAATTAGTGTTGTTTTTGGGGTTTCCTTGTTTTTTTGTGTGTGTGTTAGGGGCAAATTCAGAATTTAAATTTGATTGTGTTGGCCTTTAAGGTCTTACCATTGAACCTATCAAAATTTAATTTTTTCGCACATATATATCTGTATTGACTGCTATTTAAAACTGTGCTTTGCTTGAGCGAGTTTATCGGAAACAACTTTCCTTCCTTAGCGCAAGTTAGAGGTAAGGTTGTGTATATACTATCATTCCCAGACCCCACTAGTAGGATTAGACTGGATTGTTGTGATTATATATATTTGTATTGAATTCAAGAAATGTTTTTTCAAAAATTTCTGAAAATAGGGAATTAAGAAAATAAAGAGGTTTTTTTGCAGCCTGGTTTGGTTGGGAATTAATTATCTGATGGCATTGAACTAAAAATTAGAGGAATTGCAGCAATTGACTCTATTTTCATTAGAAATGGAAAGTTCGATGCAAGATGTCTCCGTGTAACTTATAGCTCACGGGTTTGAGCCATGGAAGCATGCACTAATATTTGCATAAGTGTAGGTTGTCTACGTCACACACTTGGGATGCTGCCCTTTACCCGACCCCACCTGAATGTTGGATGCTTTGTGCAACATGCTGTCCTTTTGTATTGGGTTTTTTTGGGGGTAGGGGGTGGGGGTTTGAGACGGTTGTATGAGTTTCTATGCTTTTTGTATAAGGGTTATGGTTGGAGAGTGTAATAATTTGATATTTAATTGAATGTTGCTGTTTGTTTATTAGGGATAATGACAACAACACTGCCTAAAAATGAAGTCTAAAGGAACTTTCTTTTTTTGATAAGTTGCATTTAGGAATTTATCCTTTGAATAGTATTTGTTATCTTAGTTGAGGTGCTTAGTATCTAAAATGCTACCCAGCTATATTACAACAATCTGGCTGTTATATTAGTTATCATTGATTAATGGTCTAAAGTATATATTGATCTTTGAATATATTTAAGAAGTTGTTGTTTGTTTTGGTCATGTATTGGCTCTTCTGTCTTCAAAATCTTCTTGTTTGTTTGGTGTTGTAGTGGATTGTGGAAAATAAGTTCGCTTAGACTCTTGTTCTTTTCTCTTCATACTATATATGATGAGAATGATTGTACCTTGACATTGTAGAGAGACTAGCAGATTTAATTCATTGCAGATGATTATCATATTTTTGTTCTTCGGATGATTGTAGTGTCCATATTTGATCAGGAAAATGCTATCATTTTTTTGCCCTTCTAGTTCAGCTGCTCTTTATTGAAGCACGACAGAATTTGAGCTGTATGGTTACGCTCTAGCAATCTCATGTTGTTTACAGATAGCAATTTCTAGAGGATTAAATGGAATAGGACTTGCCGTAGTCGTGCCAGCGATCCAATCTCTAGTTGCTGACTCAACCAATGAAAGTAACCGAGGTACAGCTTTCGGATGGCTACAACTAACAGCAAATTTTGGCTCCACTCTTGGAGGAGCAATATCTGTCCTGTTAGCCGAAACATCATTCATGGGAATCCACGGCTGGAGAATCTCGTTCTATCTGGTTGGTACGATAAGTGTTGCTGTTGGAATTTTGGTCTGTCTCTTTGCCATCGATCCGCGTTTTCTTGACAATGATGGCACTGCAAAAGATCAACCTCCACAGCGACCATTTCAAGAAGAAGTGACAGAACTGCTAAAAGAAGCAAAAACAGTTATGAGAGTTCCCTCGTTCCAATTACTTATTGCACAAGGGATTTCTGGGTCATTCCCCTGGTCGTCATTGTCATTCGCCCCTATGTGGTTAGAGCTTATTGGCTTCTCTCACAAGACAACAGCCCTACTCTGGACTTTGTTTAATATTGCTAGCTCGCTTGGTGGATTGTTTGGAGGAATAATGGGGGATGTACTAGCCAAGCGCTTTCCTAATTCTGGTAGAATTATTTTAGCTCAGATAAGCTCTGGCTCCGCAGTTCCTTTAGCTGCAATTTTACTGCTGCTATTGCCTTATGATCCTTCAACAGCTATGATGCATGGCTTGGTCATGCTCGTCATGGGATTAATCATATCGTGGAATGCTCCAGCAGCTAACAAGTATGTCTCCTTTGATCCACTTTATCATTTGTTAGAATACTCAGCAGATCGTCCTCTTCCCTTTTCTATGCGGATGGGCGGGGTGCAGTGGAGCTACTGTCGCATAACATGAAACTAGTGACTAAATAATAGCATAGTACTACACTAGCATCTAAACAAACTATGAATTGACTTCGCGTAGTCATACGATCTCACGACATGCTCTTGAGCTGAATTAAATCTGGGAATTGCCGTACATGACTACCCTTGTGAAGTTGTCATTCCGAATTTTGAACTAGTTGATAAATGAAATCTATTAGAATGGTCCTGCCTTGCTCCTCATCTCCTCTTCCAAATATCATCATTTGATTTAACTTTATCTGCTCCAAAAGAATTTCTCTTTGTACCTCATTTTCATGTGTAGCGGAAGGTTACATATTTGGGAATATGTCAAAAATTATGGACGTTGAATTCACCCTAGTTGTGCAATCTTGGACCATTATCATGTTTACCAAATGTTGTTACATGATTGTCTGTCTAGTAACCAAGCGAATTGTTTAACAGCAATTAAGTAGACATATGCTGACTCTTGCTGATTTTCGTGATGCATATTTTACAGAGTTATGGAGTTAAGTCGATAACTCTATGACTCCATCACACTGCCATAACCTAAGACATTGAAATTTCAAAAGTATCTCAAGTGACAACTAATTCAAATATACGATATTTCGTATCCAGAAGAAGAGAAAAATTGTCTTCATTTTCTTGAGCTTCATTTCAAAGGAGATGATGACTCTGAGAGCTATACGGGGAATATTGAGGGAGAGTGATCTATAGTGAAACTTAAGGATTGAGTCATTTCCTAAAGCAGATGTTGATCTCTAGGCCTGGGGAAATTCCCTGGTCCTACTTTGGGAAGTGCAGTTTCAGTATGGATTTTGGATCAAGTCTGAATCTTTTTTTGTTCTTTTCTTCTCTAACTAAAATTTGAAAAAAGGGGAGCCTTGGCGTAACTGCTAAAGTTGATGTTATTTGACCAGGAGGTCATGGGTTCAAGCCATAGAAACAACCTCTTGCAGAAATTCAGTGTAAGTCATGATTTAAGCTCCAAAGCAAAAGCTTCATCTGAAAATGTGTACCCGAGACTTAATCTCACATACAGTGGCTTACACATAAACAACTTTCAATTGCCGCTGTTACCTTTTAAGTCATCTCCGATTATATCATATATGCTGTAATTTAAGCTCATACCCAGTATGTGATTGATCACAGAACACTCAAGAGATCAATTCTAGCTTCTTTTATTTTTGCACTTCTGCATGACTTTTTTGTTTATTCATCTTTTTCATCAAACCATTACGACTTAACTTTCTTTGTGCCGTTTTCAGCATTGGCATCTCTACCTTACCAGGTAGGGGTAAGGTCTGCGTATACTCTACCCTCCCGAGACCCCACTTGTGGGATTAGACTGGTTCTGCTGTTGTTGTTGTTATTGTTTGCCCTTTTAAAAATTCCATATTACGTCTTTGCGTCCTGGTTAAGTTTTCTCGTGTAGACAATTTGTGACATGTGTGCGTACCAGATGAGCTAAGGAGCAAATGTAGGTGCATTCATAATACTTGTATGGCTAACAGCAAACATGATTCTGTGCCTATGCTTTCTGCTTTGACATCTTAGAGTTGGTCTCTCTCGATTTACTTCATTACAATCTGTTGCATTTTTGCCTCTCCTACTGCATAACTTCATTGTTGAAGCCTTTACAGATAGTGAAATTTTACCTGAAAGATTTGCTAAAAGTACTCATCTTTCATATGTATGCAGTCCAATATTTGCAGAGATAGTTCCTCAGAGAGCTCGAACAAGCATTTATGCTCTTGATCGTTCTTTTGAGAACATAATATCATCATTTGCTCCTCCATTGGTTGGAATTTTGGCTCAACAAGTTTTTGGTTTTAAACCAATTCCAAAGGGATCAACAGACTCAGAGGAAATTGAAACAGATAGACAGAATGCTGCCTCACTTGCCAAGGCACTCTACACTGCAATAGGCATTCCAATTGCGCTTTGTTGCTTCTTCTATTCCTTTCTCTATTGCACATATCCACGAGACAGAGACCGTGCCAGGTTGCAACAGACTGAGGAAATGAACAATTCTCCATCTGAAGAACAACAAGCTTTACTTGAGAACGAGCAGACTTCTTTCAGCTAGTTGAATCCTCTGACAAGATTTCAAACATATATATCTATGTACATAGAATCCTGTTAGGGATAAAACAGCCCAAAGATATTCTTAACATGGTATGATATTGTCCGCTTTTTGCCAAGCTCGTACGATTTTCCTCAAAAAATCTCACACCACACCATTCAGAATATACAACTCCTTATTAGTAGAATCATTTTCGTTTCTATTTCACTCCCAACAATCTCCACTTGAACTAAGTTCCACATGACTATCACCATTCATGGGCAAATTTGGAGATTAACTGTGTGTCGCCTTCATGATTCGAATTTTTGCGGTCACCGAAACCCAAAGAGAAGTTGTGTATGCGTCTTGAAGCTATCATTGGCTCTGATACCATTTGTTGGGATAAAACGTGCTAAAGATACTCTTAATATGGTGTGATATTGTCCGCTTTGGGCTAAGTTCGTACGGTTTTCCCCAAGATGCCTCACACCATTAAGGATATCCACCTCTTTATTAGTAGAATCTTTTTCCTTTTTACATTCCATGTGGGACTTTGTTCACACACTCCCAAGAGATCCAACATATGCAGAAACACACTTCTTCTTGGTGAAACTCATCTCCATTTTCTATTATCTCCATTTTTGCAAGTTCCTATGTGGACGAGGGGAGGGACGCATGTTATAGTTAAAAATTAATGGTTATAGTTTAAGATTTAGTTAACTAAAATGAAAGTCCTAACCATGATTAGAAATACATTCTAAAAAGTTTCTCTTTCCTAGAGTACTTTTTGTGCCTATTTTCCTGTCTATATTATATTAAAAGCATGAAGACCTTAGCGAAATGTCGTTCGTCTTTTTTACCCTTTAAAAAGTAAATTTCATACTAAACAAAATACTCTTTTAATTATTTTCCTAATAATTAGAAAAATTGATATTTTTTATTTTCCTAATATTTAGGATTTCAGAATCAACTAATGTTTTTATATTAAATCTTCCTTATTTGAGCTATATCATAATAATTTTTTAACAAAAATAACAAAGAAAATCACATTAATTTGTGACAAAGGAAAAATCCCATTATCATATCAACTTATGAAAACTTTATAGCACACATTAGGAATGTAGTAATAATATTGCTTCTTTTATAGTTTTCTATAGATGTCTAACATTCAAACTAATTAAAAGAGAATTCTATCTCCTTATAGTATATGATGACTTTACCAAATATTATAGGAATATGCAATGAGAGACTTTGCTTCTTCAAATTTCTTACTATTTGTTTTCCCCATTAGAGTAAATTAATCATTTTAGATTAAATTTAATTATAAATAAAAAAATATATTATATGTTAACATAAATATACATTCCATGTTGCATATAATGATAATTGCCATCCATATTTTAAATGGACTTACAATTCATTTTTTTCAATTTAGAACGAGCTAATATGTTGAATTTTGATTTCAACTATGAATATTTCACTTTTACTCTCCTAAATTTTATGAGATTTCTTAAATTTTATGACCTTTTTAATTAATAAATAAAATTCTTATTTCATTGTAAGATACGTGCATGGAGTTGCTTATGAGAATATTGCTTTCATGTGTTTCATAGCTTTTTGAAATTTTTAAATAATAAAAAATATTTTTCCTAGTAAATGAATGATATTAGAATATAAATTAGCCTTTTAAATATAAATTTCTTAAACAAAATTATAATTTTTATTCTTTTCCTGATATTAAGAACTTAGAAACCAACTGAAACTTTTAATTTTCAAAATTTTTTCTTGTTTGAACTATATAGAAGCAACTAATATTGAAGAATTTAAAATTAAATAAAAAATTACTTATACAAATTATTTTCTTATTTGAATTGTCCAAGTAATTATATAATTTATTTTCATATTGTAAATAATATATTTTTGAACTTTTTAAGTTTATTCGAATGAAAAAAGTTGTGCTACTTTTACTTCTTAGTTTGCCCAAAAAAAAAACTTAAAAAGATAAAACTAATGGCTCTTCATTAATATTGTAAATGCTTTAAAATAGAAAGGATAAAAGTAGAAATCTTATGGGAAGTGCCTCGTTTCACAATATTTTGTCTTCTTTTGAGTATTTGGATATATATATATTTCAAGCGATTAGCTCTATATAAAATATTAAAGATTTTTATTAAGATAAAACTAAAGTTAAAGTTTTCTTATCTTTTATGTCGGTGTTTCAATTCCTTTGAACATTCTTTACCTCTCTCAAAATCATCCAAAATAAACACAATGGTGCTAGTCTCCAAATATATCTTATTTATTTCCTTATAGATTTTTATGCTATGAATTTTTATGTACATCTTTCAATATTTTTCTTTTAAGTCGTGTAATAACACAAAATATAATGCAATGTACGTGTATAAAGACCATATTTAAATTTTAAAAAATATTTTAAGTTATTTATATGAATATCTATCTAAATTATTAGATAAATATGACTATTGATAGACTAAAATATTATTTTTAATGTAGTATTTGTCTCGTTATCAACTGCTATTACATATAATTTATACTTATTTTAAATTTTATACACTTTTAATTTGTTGATACATGTAAAAATACGTATAACGTAGTATACTAAAGCTAGTATTTGTTAAGTAGCTGCAGATTATTTATCCTTGCGCGATATGTAAAAGCTTATGCTTCTGTTACATGATGGGAATTAGGATTCTTCGGAATTTTAGTTGCAACTAAAATTGTGGAATTGCCAAAATATTTAGGAGCAATTATATGGAATTAGTATTCTAACCATGATTAGGACCTTTTTTTTTAGTTAACTCAATCTTAGCCATTAATTTTAAACTATGACATGTATCCCTCGTCCATATAGGAGCTTTGGAAATTGGAGACAATAGGAAATGGAATTAGATCAAGCTTACATACGATAACAATTAATGTTCATAACATACCTATATAATAATTTTTTTAAAATAACTAAATAACATCGTTATCATTATTTAAATAATAATAATAATATAAATATTTTTTATACTATCGGCCGGTACCGCCATAATAATATGTACAAAAACAGTCAAAAAATTTCCCGCACTCTCCACTTAGATGATTATCTCCAGAACGTTCTGCACAATAATTGTTACAGTTTTCGTCGGAAAAACACCATCCATAATCATTAGAACCATCCTCTACAATGTTCTTACCATCGACTTCTGTCAATTCTGCATCCAAAAACAAAGAAAATGGAAAAAAAATAAATCAAAAATAGTTTGATTTACAATAAATAATTTAAAAAACAATCACAATTTCAAAATTAAATGAAATTTAGCTACTTTTTCATATAAAAATAATATCAGAATAAAAACGCTTTTAAAAATTCAAAAATATTTCTGCGTAATATGTCGGAGTTAATTTTTTACGTATAAGACTCTAGCATAATGTGTTAAAGTTCCAACATAATATGCTGAAAGTTTATACATCAAAACTTCATAATGTAACATATTATGCTGGAACTTTCTGTGTTTCAGCTAGGGTATTCTGGGTTGCAACATGAGCCTGAAATGGTTGAGAGAGATATGGGCTGAGTGGTGGAGTCCATTTTTGAATATAATTGTTTGGAGGCCCATTTTGTGTAAGTTGTGGGTAAAAAGAAAACCTAGAAATCCCACCATTCAGATTAGTAGATGCTGGAAATTGTCCGTTGCTCTGTCCGCTGCCCTGTTTGCTGACGTGCTGCCTGGCGTTGCCGTGGTACCTGGCGTCGCGACCCCTATTATGCTGGAACTTTCTGTATTTCAGCTAGGATATTTTATCCAGATTTTACCTCTATATAAAATAGTAATTATTTTTTAATGACGTTACAAACGCTGACAATTTTGGCCAGCCCATGCTATTTTCACAAAAGAAAATTAACAACTATGAAAATTCTTTTTTATACCTCAGAATTAAGCAATTATATGATTCAAAGTAAATAAAGTGCGAGATTTCATCATATATTAAGTACTAATTTTTGCATCGATATCAAATCAAACTCGTAGTGATGCAAAGGCTAAAATCAAACAGATCAGAAGGACAAAAAGTCGGGATGTAGTCATTATTGATTCTTCTGGTTGAACATAATGTTTCTAAATGTATTGTATATATAAGATAAGATAGTTTAAGCTTTCTCTCAGATATTAAGCCAATACTTAAAAAATTAAAGTCTAATTAATTCTTCTAATCTTCCGTTTCAGTTAATTTAATGTGACTCCAAGTTTCATCAGTTTTGGAACAATTAAGACATACTGTATGATTTAAAAGAATAATAATATGAGAATGTGAAACATTACCATTTACCTCAGTGGATACAGCCCACAGAAAGAAAAACGGTAGTAGTAAAATCTTGTGAGACACTGCTGACTATAGTACAAAAAATTCAGATAAGAAATATGAGGCATTAACCTTCTTTTTTCCTCAAGAAGTGTAACCTTGATAAGTTTTTATACGTAAAGGCGAACTCAAGATTTGAAATTTATGAGTTCGATATTTTAAGTTAGTGAGTTTTAAATTAATATTTTTTATATATTTTATAAATTTTTTTTTAAGACAAATATTAGGTTTGAACTAAATTGAAGGACGAGTTCGGCCAAAGCCATAATCGGTATTCTAGCTTCGCCCTGTTTATACGGAGTAACTAAAAAGACAAAAAAGGTCATCTAACGATACTTGATATTTTTTTGTTTTCAAAAGACTCTTAAAACAAAGAAACAACAATTTCTCTCAAATCTATATCAAACCTTCTATCCCAATGGCCAACTCCTTATTCCCATGCAAATAACCCTAAATATTTTCTATATTTTCACAAACCTTTCTGTTCCTCAATTCCTGTTACATCCACCGCTCCTCTGTCTCGCATGGAGGAGCGGATTTCCCTTGTCGGAAACAGCAACAATAATAATAACAATAACAAACTTTCTTCAGCCACATCGCTCCGGCTAGCTCTCCCGCTGCACCGATCGTCGGACACCTACATTGTACAAATTCCACGAGATCAAGTTTATCGTGTGCCATCACCAGAAAATGCAAAAATCGTGGAAAGTCATCGTAAACCTAATAATAATTATCAAAGCAATAGGAAATTTGGATGTTGTTGTTGGATCCTATTAGGGTTACTTATATTTGGTATCATTATTGGTGTTATAATATCGGTTATTCACATGTTGTACATTCCTAAATCTCCTAATTTTTCTATTGTCGGTATCGATCTCAAGAATGTTACGGACCCTATTAGTCATGGCCATGGCCAAAAAATTCAACCACAGCAACATTCAAGGTTCGAGATTGATATGAAAGTGAAAAACATAAACGAAAGAATGGATGTTTCATTTGGTGAAGGGAAAGAAGGGAAAGCTACTCTTATTTTCAAAAAACATGATATTGGACAAGGGAAATATCCATCAATTTCACAAAAAGCTGAGGTTTCTAAAAATTTTCATCTTAATCTTGATTTTGGTTCTAATGGAAAATTGCCTGGTGATATTATGAAAAGCCTTGAAGATGACAAGAAGCCAATAATAATGACGTTGATGATTCAAGTGAAAATGGAGATTAAGAGTTGGGTTAAAAATATGAAGAAAGATTTGACAATTACTTGTGATTTTGACGTGGAAGGGTTGACGAAGAAATCCAAGATATTAGCCAATGAGTGTATGACGGATTTCTAATATGTAAAAAATAACAAGTGAAAGGGAAATTTAACAGAAATCCATTATCTTAATGGTTAAGAAGCATGAATTTTCATTATCATGCAATATTTATATTAATATTATTGTTGTAAAAATTGTACCTTCTTTCTTCTCTATTTATATTCATTTTTTGACTCATTGATCTCCACCTAATTTTCTAAATTCTTTTCCAATTTGGGTGTCATATCTTGTATGATTGATTACCTCATTTTACTTCCAGAATGAAAAGTGTAAAACATTCTCCTTTTTTTTTTTTTAAGCATTGCACAATTGCTCCTCTCACAGGCTTCTTTCTGGGCTTTGAATTGATTAAAACCTTTGCCTAGAATCAAAAGCTGCCCTTTAGCGTGCTAGCTGATTATGTGCTAGAAGTCTATACTGGCATTTCAATATGTTAAACAAGTCCTGGCAAGCCTATAGGCGCTGTTGGCTTCTTCTTATATCCCGTTCGTAAAAGCTATTGATTTCATTACCGAATTAAAATAGATTATTCCCTTAGTTCTACCTAATACCTTTTCTCCTTAATCCTTACTGCTTTTTTCAAAGGAAAAAAAAGGGGATCGATTTAGGCTCCTTCCCTTCCACAGCATAGCCGCACTAGCAGGTACTACGAGCTATTTGTCCCATTTTTATTCAGCTTGATAATGTTTTAAGCATAGTGTACTCTAGAGCTTGAGATTTTAGATGGAAGGAAAAATGATGAGTTGTTCCTTTTTCCTCGAAAGACTGACCATTTGACAATGTCTTTAAATTGTAAGTGATACGCTTCGTTTCACTGCATTGTTTATTGAGTCATTTTATGTTTTCATGTTTCTTCTTTTTGTATTTGGTTTTAAAGGAATGAGCGAAATTAATTATACCTTTTTTACGAGAGATTTTTATTTTTACAAATAAGATATCTGAAAATAATAATAAAAAGATCTTTGCATGATCGTTTATATTTCTTCTATTTAAATTGTAAGCAGGCATAGGAGATCATTTCATCCACAGTGAGAAGTCATGGTTCATGCCTCTCTTTTCCCTCTTAAAGAAAAAGGTTTTTCATAACAATTGTCATAGTTCACTATGCTTTTAAGTTACAAATTAGTACATAAATCCAGTTGAAATATTTAGTTGAACTATCATTTTTAGAGACATAACCTTTTCTGTTAAATTTGGTTGTGTTCAATTCCCCTCAGGTGAAGAAGACTATAAATCTTGTAATACCCCAATATTTAAGTGAGAATATATATATTGGACATTTAGAAAATAATTTAAGTCCAAAACAAAAAGAAAAAAATAAAGGAACAAATTAAACTAATAAATCAAAAAAGAAGAAAACCTAGTCAAACTAAAACTAAAAGGGGATTTGAGTCCTTCACCTAGTAGGAACAAACAAAAGGGGGGCTGTAACGATGATAACAGAAGCAAAAAAAAAAAAAAACAGAGAAAGAAAGAAGAGGAAAAGAAAGAAGGAAAAAGAAAAAAAAAAAAAAAAAAAAGAAAGAAAGGGAAAGGAAGGGGGAAAAGGAACTACTGCGGCAAAATAGAAGGAACGAGTAGTAGGGATTTAACTGCTCTTTATTTTGGATAGCTTCTCACTGGAATTTTGTGGAGAAAAAGGCATAAAAAACTAGAAAATTTCTGGTGTATTTTCGTGATAAACTCCAGGTATTTCATGTTTCCTTTCTTCTTTAGAAACAGAAGTAGCTTTAAATACATAATTCCACGCATGACTGAGTAAATATAGGTTATATTAGATTTCGAGTTTTAACGAGAAGGTTAGGAGATTGGAAAAATCCATAAGACTTTCAATGAATTACAGAGTATATTATATCGGAAAAATTTATAGATTTTTGGATTAGTTGAATTTCTCATAGAATGGATAAATATGATTTGGCAAATTGATGGTCAAATATGAAACTTTGAGAGTTGCGTATTCTAAATTAGTTATGGATTAGTCTAAACAAGGAAGTTAACATTAGATTACTATGATATGATTATAGACCGATCGAAGGAAGTCCTACATATTGCTTGAGGTGACGCATTTGGGTAATTCGGCACGAGTACTGTGAGTAGTAATCTTACCGCAATTTATGTTTTCATAACTTGCATGATTTACACATGATTTTTAATATTAATGTGTTACCGATTATTTTGAGTTGCATATGGGACAAGTCTTTTACTCGATATGAAACCGAAATAGTTATTTGAGATGAGTACCGTGATTTTAAATATTTTCGTAGTCACTAGATCTGTTTTACCGTTACTTGAATTTATTGTTATCCAAAGGAAATTATATGATTTGATAAGAACTGAAATGCCCTACATTGTTTTAAAATAGCTTCTACGAGTATATACGGATTACAGAGACAAGTATAAATGGGAGTAGACATTGAAGGATCCCGTAGCTAACGGCGGGTTCGTTAGACCTGGTGCACCTTGTATTTACAGATTACCGATTACAGTTATAGCCCTCGCTAGTGCGAAGGTAGAACTAGCATACCGTTACCGATTTCCCTCGAGTAGGGACTACCGTTATATATGACTTATGGTAAAGAAGTCTACAGTTATACCGATTACATGATCCGTTCATTGAAACCTCCCAAAATATGTGAATACTGATATTATACAATTGTTACCGAGCTTATTACTGAATTGTTAATTATATTTTACTACAAGAAAAGCGTGATGAGACTGAAAATTATTTATTGTTTCTGAAAGAGCATTTTATGTGATTTTCTCTTTGAGATACTAGCATGTTTCTGACTTGTCCCCAAATAAAAACGGTTATGGTTAAGTGTTATTACTCACTGAGCTAGTGACTCATTCCCCGCTAATTTATTTTACAGAGACAGCAGTTGACGCAGGCGAGGATCTCGTCAATTAGAGTGCACAGGTGGACATTTTCTCGGTGAGTCTCGCACTTGTTCGCGTGGGCATAGATTTTCTGATTGTTATGGTCTTTCATTGAACTCTTAGAGTCGCTCCATAGTTATTATCCTAGTATTATGCGTATTCTTTCGTTATTATGGTCTTATGTTGGATATCGTTCTTATTTATCAAAGTTGGAGATAAATTAGTATTTCTATTGGTTAGTTGGTGGTTTAGTTATACTGGAGACTTGTATTGGTTAATTGACAAGTTGTCAATTGTTTGGTTTAATATTAGAATGTTTGGTTGTTGATTTGAGACAGGAAAGTTTTTGGATGGTCCAAAAACGGGGGAAACTCTGTCCGATTTTCTGTAAAATTTCCGATGAGGCTTATATGGGAGCACTTGCTCCTAAGCGCCGGTCACAATCCTAAATTTGGGTCGCGACAAATCTACTCTGCCACATTAAAAAATTTAGGGGTAGAAGTTGTAATGTTATGTACAAATAGTATCCAGCCTTGGATAGTCAAGGTTGAAATAATTAAATAAAATTTTAATGGTTTTAGTCAGTTTTCTCTTATAATCTAGAAGGAGAAATGCTCGAACCTGTATAAGTAAAAAAAATCTTAGGCTTTTTTCACTTTTAGCCGGCGCCAACAATTATTTACATGTGATAATTGAAAAAGTGTTTAAAATTTGTATAATTTTTATATAAAACAATATAGAATATATATATATATATATATATATATATATATATATATATATATATATATATATATATATATATATATA
>MCJB01048710.1:24393-36961 GCA_002018475.1 Nicotiana obtusifolia
GGACCGCTGGTTTGGGGGAGCTGCTGGTTTCTAGTCGGGGAAGGAGATGACCCGCTTTTTAAAGTAGGTATAGTGCATATATAGGTGGCGCTATATTATAGCACATCCTATATATGTGCTATACCTCCCGCCAATTTTGAGTTCAAATGTAGTGCATTTATCATCGCGCTATACTTTAACAGACAAACGTCCCATTAAGGTATAGCGCAGTGAATAACTGCGCTATATATAAAACGATAGTCAATTTTTTTGCTATTTTTTTTTTTTTGTTTGAGTCCAAAAGAATCATACGTTGATATACACTTTGATACCATGTAGATGGGGTCCATGACCTCATCTTCATCTGTTTCTGTTGGCAATGGTCAAATTTAAAGTTAGTGCTTCTTTTGTCCTTTTCTTGTTTTGGTTAATGAGAAAGGTTAATTGCTTGAAGCTTCTACTTTAAGAGGACTAAAGATTGTACGTTTCCTTGTCCCAATACACATTCAATCTTCTTGGTTAAAAAAAAATTTAAAAAAAAATACTTCAAAAGACACTAGTCAGGGACTCAGATTATCATAGGTTTCATGGTTTAAAGTAAAATGGAACAACTACAACCCTAAATCCTAACGAAGACTATGTCGTATATTTAAATAATAAACCAACTTACGAATATACAATTAAATTGTAATTTAAATTATATACATTAGATAGTGTACCAAAAACTTGTACAACAGTACTGTATTGGGTCAGATGTAATCGATTGCTCGAGAAGAGTCGGGCTCGGGTACAATATAAGACCGGGTTGCCTCGATCCGAAGTCGGCAAGGAAAGCTCGGAGGCTGGAGCAACCGGAACGAGGTGACCGATATTGACCGACCAAAAGCACGTCTCGTAACGAAGGTCAGTTTCAACCGGATATTTCGTGGATTCCTGATATCTTGCTAGGAGTAAATATCTCAACTGTTATAGACGTTAAGCCACCATTTCAGGATATTCCATCCCGTAATTGAAGGGATTTACCTTGTAATTAGACTTTTACCATGTATAGGGCTCTTTTATCTACCTATAAGAGGGGCATTCGACCTTCATTGTAACACACAAGACTCATAAGAGAAAATACTAGAAATTGCTACTGTTCGTTGCTACTGTTCATCAAACTTTGTCTACTTTTATCATCAGCTACTCAATCGTTGTGGTTTGATTACTCCTTTTTATTTCTAAATTATTTTCATTATATTTTACATTGTATCAAATTGATTCGCGCATCCTTACACCACGAATAAATTCAATTGTTACTCGGTTTTAAGGGTAAACAGTTTGGCGCCCACCGTGGGGCCGAGGATATTAGTGAATTTTTGATACAATTCTTTTTTCATGCACTATTTTACGCTTGCTCTTTGCAGAATTTTTTATTTTTCAGATTACAGCCTAACCATGTCGCACTCATTTCCCATCAACAACGAATTCAACCACCAAGGCGAAAACAACGTTGTGCCCGAAAATGAGGTCCCAATCGACGCCAACTCCCAAATGGCAGTCGACACTGATCAAACTTCTAGCCTATCACACAGCGTTTGGGGGGAAAACCACTCGGGGATTCAACATAGTGGAGAAAATGAAATTAGCCTCAAAGTGATATTTGATATGCTGCTAGCCCAGCAAGCGGCGATAGCCCAACTACAAAGCCGCAATCAGAACCCGGGCGGAGCCGAAGCCGTTCCTCCTCAGATGGTAGCCGAACAAAATGAGCGGATTACAGCGCAACCGGATGAGAACACTTCAGGGACCAACTCCGGGATTATCAAGATGCTCGAGGAGTTGACTAAGAGGGTCGAGACGGGAGAAAAAAGAATCGAAGCTAACGACAAGAAAGTCGAAACATATAATTCGAGGGTAGACCAGATACCGGGGGCGCCTCCTGTGTTGAAAGGTTTGGACGCTAAAAAGTTTGTGCAAAAGCCCTTCCCATCCAGCGCCGCCCCGAAACCGATTCCGAAGAAGTTCCGCATGCCCGAAATTTCGAAATATAACGGAAGTTCGGATCCAAATGAGCACGTGACAGCTTACACCTGAGGCTATAAAGGGGAATGACCTCGAGGACGATGAAATCGAGTCCGTCCTCCTGAAAAAAATTGGAGAAACCCTATCCAAGGGGGCAATGATGTGGTATCACAATTTACCACCAAATTCCATCGACTCTTTCGCCATGCTCGCTGATACCTTCGTCAAAGCCCATGCAGGCGCCATCAAGGTCGAGACGAGGAAATCAGACTTATTCAAAGTCAGACAACGAGACAGCGAAACACTAAGAGAGTTCGTGTCTCGATTCCAAATGGAGCGGATGGACCTGCCACCGGTTACAGACGACTGGGCCGTGCAAGCCTTCACCCAAGGGCTGAATATCCAAAGTTCTGCGGCATCTTGACAACTCAAACAAAGCTTGATTGAGTACCCGGCCGTCACCTGGGCAGACATTCACAACCGATACCAGTCGAAGATCAGGATAGAAGATGACCAGGTCGGGATTTCATCGGGCTCTTCTTACCCCATTAGAGCTTTCGATCGGCCTCTGAGGGATAATTATCGAGAGCAAAGGTCGAATCGAGACAGACACCGGCCGTACCTAGAAGACCGAAGGATAGTGTCAAGAGGGCATAAATCCCGAAACAGGAAAGCAGGTACGACCCCAACCAAAGGAACAGGAGGCCGTTGCCAAAAAGCAACTTCGAGAAAATCAGTAATCGTCAAGAAGCACCCAGATTGTCCGAATATAATTTTAATGTCGATTCGCCAACGCTCGTTTCAGCAATCGGTCGCATCAAGGACACCAGATGGCCAAGGCCGTTACAAACAGATCCTGCCAAGAGAGATCCCAACCTTATATGCAAGTATCATGGCACTCACGGGTACCGAACGGAAGATTGCCGACAGTTGAGAGAAGAGGTAGCCCGGTTGCTCGAAAATGGGCATCTTCGGGAATTTCTAAGCTACCGAGCGAAAAATCACTATGAAAATAGGGATAGATCGGCAGATAAAAGAACCAAAGCACACAATCAACATGATAATTGGGGGTACAGATGCTCCTCAAGTACCAGTGCTGAAACGTACCAAAATATCCATCACCTGAGAAAAACATACTCGGGACTATGCAACAGAAGGAACTATATACTTCAGCGACAAAGATATCTAAGGTCTTACACAACCTCACAACGACGCACTGGTGATATCGATGTTAATATACGATACTCGAGTGAAGCGCGTACTTATCAACCCCGGGAGTTCAGCCAACATAGTCCGATCTTGGGTCATTGAACAACTGGGACTAACGAACCAGATCATTTCCGAGGTCCGGGTGCTCAATAGCTTCAACATGGAATCGGAGACAACCAAGGGAGAAATAACGCTAATGGTAAACATCGCTGGAACTACCAGGGCAATGAAATTCTGTGTGATCGAAGGTGATATGAGGTACAACGTCCTGCTCGGAAGGCCCTGGATACATGATATTAAGGCCGTACCCTCAACCTTGCATCAGATATTGAAATTTCCATCGGCCAAGGGAGTCGTCACTGTCTACGGAGAACAACATGCGGCAAGGGAAATGTTCGCAGTAGAAGAAGTGACACCGAAATCCACCATTCCCCAACAGAAGGCCAAATAGCAATCAAAAAAGCCGCCTTCAACAGATGAGGGTGAGCAAGATCATCTTGACGAAGACAACTACGGGATACCCCGATCCTTTGTCATCCCGGATGAGTCCGACGCAACCAAGTCAACAATCGAGGAGCTCGAGCAAATCTCGATCCGCCACGACGCGCCCGATCGGAAGGTATACCTGGGCTCGGGTTTGAACTCCGAGCTCAGCTAATGAAAGTTCTTTTGCTTGGTCCCATTTAGACATGACAGGCATACCACCGGAGATTGCGACGCACAAGCTGAGTGTCGACCCGAAATTCCGGCCGGTCAAACAGAAAAGGAGACCTCAATCCGAAGTCAAACAGGTCTTCATCAAGGATGAGGTAACCAAACTCTTAAATATAGGATCCATTCGAGAGGTTAAGTACCCCGAATGGTTAGCTAATGTAGTTGTAGTACCTAAAAAAGGGAACAAACTTAGGATGTGTATAGATTATAAAGACCTAAATAAAGCATGCCCCAAAGACTCTTTCCCCCTGCCTAACATCGATCGCATGATCGATGCCACTGCTGGCCACGAGACTCTTAGTTTTCTCGACGCCTATTCTGGATATAACCAGATACAAATGGATAAGTATGGCCAAGAGAAAACATCCTTCATCACCAAGTATGGCACTTACTGCTATAATGTGATGCCATTCGGGCTTAAGAATGCAGGGGCGACATATCAGCGTTTAGTAAATAAAATGTTCGAAAACCAACTAGGTAAAACTATGAAAGTTTATATTGATGACATGTTAGTCAAGTCCCTGCGAGTAGAGGACCATCTTAGTCATTTGCAGGAAACGTTTGATATTTTGAAGAGATACAATATGAAATTGAACCCAGAAAAATGCGCATTCGGAGTAGGCTCTGGGAAATTTCTCGGGTTTATGGTCTCGAATAGAGGAATAGAGATCAACCCGGACAAAATCAAAGCCATCAAAGATATAAAAGTCGTCGACAACGTCAAGGCCGTACAAAAACTGACAGGCCGGATCGCAGCATTAGGTCGCTTCATATCTAGATCATCGGATAGGAGCCACCGGTTCTTCAGTCTGCTAAAAAAGAAGAACGAGTTCTCATGGGGACCAGAATGCCAACATGCATTAGAGGAACTGAAAAGGTACCTTTCTAGCCCGCCTCTATTACATACACCAAAAACAGGCGAGCTATTATATCTTTACCTCGCCGTGTCGGAGATAGAGGTAAGCGGAGTTCTGGTTTGAGAAGAACAAGGTACGCAATTTCCCATTTATTATGTTAGTAGGACATTAGGAGAAGCCGAAACCAGGTACCCGCACTTAGAAAAATTAGCACTCGCCTTATTAAGTACCTCTAGGAAATTGAAACCATACTTCCAATGTCACCCAATATGCGTGGTGACAACTTACCCACTTAGAAATGTTATGCATAAGCCCGAATTATCGGGCCGACTGGCCAAGTGGGCCATCGAGATCAGCGAGTACGATATCAAATATCAACCTTGAACTTCGATAAAATCTCAAGTACTGGCCGATTTTGTCATCGACTTTACACCGTCGCTCATTCCCCAAGTCGAGAAAGAGCTCATGACTAAATCGGGGACTCCTTCGGGAGTGTGGACTCTGTTCACAGACGGGGCCTCAAATTCGCAAGGATCGGGGCTGGGCATCATACTCAAGCCCCCCACCGGAAACACAATTAGACAGTCCATTAAGACTATAAAACTGACTAACGATGAAGCCGAATATGAGGCTATGATCGCAGGTCTAGAATTGGCAAAGAACCTTGGGGCAGAAGTGATCGATGCCAAGTGCGACTCTTTTCTTGTAGTCAACCATGTGAATAGAACATTCAAAGTCAGAGAGGGACGTATGCGAAGGTATGTGGATAAACTTCAAGTCACCTTACACAGGTTCAAGGAATGGACCCTATAGCACATACCTCGGGAACAAAACAGCGAAGCCGACGCCCTTGCTAACCTAGGTTCGTCGGTCGATGACGAAGAAATCGACTCTGAAAAGGTCGTACAGTTATTAAGATCGGTGGTGGAGGAAGGTCACGCCGAGGTCAACTCGACAAGTTTGACTTGGGACTGGAGAAATAAGTACATAGAGTACCTCAGCTCAGGTAAGCTGCCACCTGACCCCAAAGAGTCGAGAGCACTACGCGCAAAGGTGGCCCGATTTTGCTTGGCCGATGATGGAACTCTATACAGAAGGACCTTTGGAGGACCTCTAGCCATATGTCTCAGACCTGGAGACACCGAGTATATCTTGAAAGAGATACACGAAGGAGCTTGTGGCGATCACTCAGGCTCCGATTCACTAGTTTGGAAGGTGATTCGAGCCGGCTATTACTGGAATGATATGGAGAAGGACGCGAAGGAATTTGTACGCAGATGCAGTGGGTGTCAGAGACATGCACCGATCATCCACCAACCGGCTGAAATATTACATTTGGTCATATCGCTGTGGCCGTTTATGAAGTGGGGAATGGATATAGTAGGTCCCCTCCCCCGAGCGCCAGGTAAAGCTCAATTTATCCTTCTTATGACTGACTATTTTTCTAAGTGGGTGGAAGCACAGGCTTTCGAGAAGGTCAGAGAAAAAGAGGTGATCGACTTCATATGGGACCATATCATCTGCCGATTCGGGA
Source organism: Nicotiana obtusifolia (assembly GCA_002018475.1). NCBI lineage: Eukaryota > Viridiplantae > Streptophyta > Magnoliopsida > Solanales > Solanaceae > Nicotiana > Nicotiana obtusifolia. The sequence continues at coordinate 30,691 of MCJB01048710.1, forward strand.
TGCCTTCTGAAATAGTATGCGATAATGGAAAATAATTCATTGGCAGCAAAGTAACCAAATTTTTTGAAGATAACAAAATCAAAAGGGTATTGTCAACCCCGTATCACCCCAGCGGCAACGGTCAAGCGGAATCAACCAACAAAGTCATAATTCAAAACCTGAAGAAAAGGTTAGTCGACGCTAAAGGAAGATGGAGAGAAATGCTACCCGAAGTCTTGTGGGCGTATCGAACAACTGAAAAGACTAGTACTGGAGCCACTCCGTTTTCGTTGGTATATGGCACCGAAGCGTTGATTCCAGTCGAGGTGGGCGAACCAAGCATCAGGTTTCAACACGCAACCGAAAAGTCCAACCAAGAGGCCATGTATACGAGCCTGGAACTCTTAGATGAAAGAAGAGAAGCTGCTCTGGTCCGAATGGCAGCTCAGAAGCAAAAGATCGAAAGGTATTATAACCGAAGGACTCGTCTTTGATATTTCAGTATAGGGGACTTAGTGCTAAGAAGAATCACACCTAATACCCGGGACCCCAACGAAGGGAAATTGGGACCGAACTGGGAGGTATACTATACTAAAGGTCACCAGGAAAGGCTCTTACAAGCTTGGAACTTTGGATGGTAAGCCACTGCCAAATAACTGGAACGTGAGCCACTTGAAAAGATACTACTGTTAGGGTAATTTACTTCACCTTTTTTACTTTCTTTTTTATTCTATTTATTGGTACTAACATATGCAGGACAGACCGATATCGAGCAAGTCAAGCACCAAATATTAGAACTGAAAGCACGCGTTGCACTCTTTTTCCCTTCGACCGGTTTTGTCCCAAATTGGGTTTTACGGCAAGGTTTTTAATGAGGCAACCATATGTCGTGCTAACATAGATCGATCATATATCAGAATTCACAAGTTTCATATTAGACTCTAGCAATGTTCATTTATTTATTTCGATTTCGAGGGGCCTAAGTAAAGATCGCTAGGAATTGATGTAAGGGTCAAACGGTCAGAAGAGCCGTACCCGAGTAGATCGATCTTATTCCCCTCCGACAGATGAAGATGTACAAATGCATGAATTTTAACAAAGTTATTGTGTTCTCAAGCCCAAGGGCTTTCTTTAATTATCTTCGCATTATCAATAACTGATATTGGTGAAAGACGCACGTCGAGACCGGGGGGGAATAAGACCTAACAAGGCAAACCCCAAAACCGGCTAGTCAGGCTAAGGCCTTGTTAAAGATAACAAAACGCAAAGGGAATTAAGACCGATCTTGGCAATCCCGATTTACGGCCAAGGCCGGATTAAATTGAATACTCATATCTGATCGAAGTTTGTAAGGACAAGACTTCGAAACAAGGATAAGATCAAATCTGATTGGTAGGGGTCTAATTTTTTTTGCTAAGGCATGGCCCCGATTCGTAAAAGCTTAATGGTTGAAAGCAGAGCAAATAAAAGCTCGTTTAAATCGTTCCAAACAGGGCTAAGGCCAAACTAGTTATTAATGTGTTCCGAACTTGCTACAAGGCTAAGGCCGAGCTAGCTATTAATCCGTCGGTCGCAATTTATAATCCTAGCCAAGGCAGGATATAAAAATGCATGAAAATCAAGGAACAAATTCAAAATATGTCAAAAGATGTCTTTACATAAGATGGGATCTTTACATAACTCAGGCTACAAAGTATTAATACAACATCAGTCCGAACCGTCTTCATACTCTTCAGGAAAGGTTTTTCTTCTCATTTCATCCTCAACTTTCGATGCCTCAGCGACATCGGAAGACAAATCGAGACCATGGGCCTGGAGCTCCTCGAGAACAGAAAGGCGAGTTTGGCATTGAGTGTACTCGACCAGCACCTTCGACTGCTCATGAGCGACCTCAGCATCAGCTCTATACTGAGCTATCAAGTCTTCAGCTTTGGCCTTGGTAGTGGCGATCTCCGATTTCGCTTCCTGTTTGATTGGTCAGAGCCACCCAGTCTTGGGTAAGCGACTCAACTTGGAGCCATTGGAACTCATTGTCCTTAAGTAGGGCTCCGATTCTTTCTTGCGCTTCCGAGGCCTGCTCTCTTAATCGAGCTTGGAGAGCCTCTTTCTCTGCAGCTAAAGTCTCGACCTTGGCTTTCCAACCACTCGTTTCAGCTTTTGCCTCGTTCAGTTTGAACCGGAGTCGGTTCAACCAATTGTCCATTCGCCCCAGTTGATCAACACAAGAGGCATGCTCTTTCCTTGCAAAGTTTAGTTCGACCCGGAGACTTGACATCTGATTTTTGAGCCGCTGACGTCGATCCCATTCCTGTGCCATTCCTTCTTTGATTCGAAGGAACATTTCGTGATAAAGCATCGAAGACTGTGGAAAATTCAAATTAAAAATTGTCAGTACAGGATTGGAACCGGAACATTGAGTATAGTTTAAAGTAAACAAGAAAACGTACCCTGTTCGATGCCTGTTGAGCTTCGTTGAACAAACAAGCCCAATCACAGCATTCATTGCAGCCCGGTCTTCTTCAGTCACCAAGCTGTAGAGATAGCTAGCTACGCCTACCGGCGGAACTAATGCTCGGGCGTCCTCGGGGACAGTAAAAGTTATCACCCTCCTCCGTTCAGGGTTCGAGCTCGGTGCGGGGAATTTATCGACTAATTTAATACCAGCCGATACTCCACTTGTCTCAGCTGGGGGACTCCTTCTGGGGACTTCGAGGACAAAAGTATCAGCCGACGGCACCCCGTCAAAAAATTCTTCGAAGGTCCCTGCTGTGGCCGGCACCTTGCTCGGCGTGTGTATTCCAGCATCTTGGGCATCTTTCAGAGTTGTCTCTGAGAAGGAGGGCGAATGTACCATCTCGGGGATGTCCGAGGATCTTTGTGCCGCTGCCTACACATTGGCCTGGTCCCCGGTCCTTGCTCCCGTTTCTATATTCTCTCCATGGGAGGCACCGGTTTCTTCCACGCTCGGCTCGGGGACTTCCCGAGGGGATTTGTCATGTAAAACTTCGGGGATCTTTTCCCCCTCGGAGGCATCACTCAGTTGGAAAGAAGGGTCGGTGACTGTGACCTTACGAGCTATCATTTTTCTCCTGCCCTTCTTCCTTTCGGGCTCAGCATGGTCGGGAGCCCTTTTTCTCTTTCTTCCTCCTTCCTTCTCCGATGTGGGAAGAGGACGAGGAGCTGCTCCACCGGTAACAGCCGACCTCAGCTCGGCATCCTTCGAGAGACCTGCAAAGTAAAGTTTCAAAAGATTAAGTGTTGATGTCGATCGTTTTGGAAAATATAAATATCGATGAAGCTCACCATGGTTCTTGGCCTCCCAAAGACCTTTTGATATCTCTCTCCAGGCCCGCTCAGAGTAGGACCTCTGGGCCACGACCTTCCTGACCCACTCCTTCAAGTCCTCAATTGCGGCCGGTGCCTGAGAAACGGCTGCACATCATAATACATCGGTTAAACATTGAAGGATAGTAATAAGAGATCTTAAATAGAGAGGCGCTTACGTTTCATATTCCACTTCTCGGGGAACGGCATGTTGTTGGCAGGGATCAGGGTCGGAGGTTTTAATTCGGACGTATCGGCTCATCCAGCCCCGATCCCTATCTTCGTCAATGCTTGAGAACGGAGCCTTGCTGGCCCGGCGAGCTAGTTTAAGCAGCCCCCCTCGGAACATCCGGGGACTGTATAATCGAAGTAAATGGTCGATGGTAAAAGGGTTCCCCCCCTTCGACCTTATCCACGAAAAAATGAAAAAGGTAAACTATACGCCACACAGAAGGGTGGACTTGACCTAGAGTGACATTATATCTCCTACAAAACTCAATAATTATAGGGTCTATGGGTCCTAATGTGAACGGATAAGTATATACACTAAGATATCCCTCCACATGTGTGGTAATGGCTTCGTTCGGAGAAGAGATTACTACGTCCTTATCAGCCCAATGGCACTCGGCCTTCATCCTTTCAAAATGTTTTTGGGTGATCGAGCTGATGTATTCCGAGACCAGTTCACCTCGGCCAGGCACCGGGGAAGGCTTCTCGACTTTGAAGTCGGAGCCTATGAAGCACCCTACTGGTATGAAGGCCTTTAATGGAGGCTCCATGGAGGGTTCCTCAGTACGGATGGGCTCAACCTCTTCAACAGACTGGGCAGGGAGAGTTTGTTTCTGAGGAACTGATTTAGAAGTTTTGGCCATTGAAGTAGCAGAAGCGAGAAAACAAAGGAGAAGAGGAGTTTTCTGGTGAAGAAGACTAAAAGTTTTTCTGGTGAAAAAAGCTAAGGGAAGTAAATTGATAATTAGCGTGAAAGTAAAGAAGTAAAACGCAAAGAGGGAGAGAAGTATTTATACTTTCTCAAAAAACGGCGGTTTAGAGCATGGGGCATATAAACATTAAATGCATGCATTAAATGCACGCAGAAGGTACAGGGCTCTACAAACGAGACAGGTAATGATTTCTTGTGTCAATGGTCATGTGCGTCACAGCACTACCGTCACGCAAAAGGTCCTTTTAGGGTTAAATGGTTTGATGGCTTTGACTTCGTGGCATGCTTAAGGGATATGTCGATTACTTAACCAAAGAGCTTGAAGAATGACGGTTCATATCGTTTTTTGTCCTTACTCTCCAATAAACGAGGGGACTATCTGTATTAGGTCAAATATGATCGATTGCTCGAGAAGGGTCGAGCCCGGATACGATACGAGACCGGGTTACCTCGACCCGAGGTCAGCAAGTCGAGCACGAAATTGGAGCAACCGAAACGGGCTGACCGATAGTGACCGACCAAAAGCACATCTCGTAACAGAAGTTCAGTTTCAACCGGATATTTTGTGGACTCCTGATATCTCGCCAGGAGTAAATATCTCAACCGTTATAGACGTTAAGCCACCATTTTCGGATATTCCATCCCGTAATTGAAGGGATTTACCTTGTAATTAGACTTTTACCATGTATAGGACTCTTTTATCTACCTATAAGAAAGGCATTCAACCTTCATTGTAAAACACAAGACAGATACGAGAAAATACTAGAAATTGTTACTGTTCATCGCTACTGTTCATCAAACTTTGTCTATCTTTATATTTTTCCTCAACGGCTACTCAATCACTGTGGTTTGATTACTCCTTTTTATCTGTTATATTTCTTAATTATTTGCATTATATTTTACATTGTATCAAATTGATTCGCGTATCCTTAGCTCTACGAACAAATTCAATTGTTACTCGGTTTTAAGGGTAAACAATCTTGTTGACGGCTCGGCAATCAACACACATCCTCCATGTGCCGTCTTTGTTTGGAACCAAGATCACGGGTACGGCACACGGACTTAGACTCTCTCGAACTAGCCCCTTATTCAGTAGCTCATCCAGTTGCCATTGAAGCTCCTTAGTATCTTGTGTATTGCTTCGTTATGCAGGTTTGTTTGGAATTTGTGACTCCGTAACAAAGTCAATTTGGTGTTCTATCCCCCTCAACGGAGGCAGTCCGCTCAGCTTCTCTTCGGGAAACATGCCCATATTTTCCTGCAAAACATCAACACTAGGCAAGGGGTGAACGTTAGTAGAAAATTCATCGTCACACTCAACCAAATCAGCTCCCTTATCTTCCTCAATCTCCTCGTCACTCTCAACCTCACAAACAGTACCATTATATTCATGTCTTAAGGTAGAACCATCACTAGTTCCTTCCCCAGCATTCTTCCTAGTACTAGCAGTTCTTTCAAGGTTCTCCATTCGGATACTAAGTGCCCTTACTTCAGCTCATAACTGGGCTATAGTAATGTCGGTCACAACCTTTTCTCCTTCCGTAGCCATGTACCTGCAAAAGAAACAAGACTAGAGAATGTGTTAAGTTTAGTAAAATTTTCTCTTTCACTTTTGAGTGACCTTCGGGTTCACTCAAATTTCGGGTAGGAATTTCACACTTGTCCTCAAAATGGCTTCCTCTAATTGATCAAGTTCCTCAACGACCTTTCAAGTTCACAAGTTCAACAGTTCTCTTCGGGGTGAGTGAATTTATGTGACTCGATAGGCGGACAGCTTTTTAAGTGAGCACAAGAAGCCGAAAATTATCTACGAAAGTGGAAATTCTGAGTTTTAGCACGAGATTCTACAAGCTCAAAAATAGTAATTAACTTAAGTAGAAAGTTGCCTAAGAATTACTAATTAGAAGTAGTGTAGTGAAGGAAATTCGAAATTCAAGAAATAAGAAAATTTTAGAGGCTTTCCTACACTAATTTGGAGATGACCAATTCTCTATCCTCCCCTCTTAGGAAATTCGCCCCCCCCCCCCC
>MCJB01048710.1:36981-58768 GCA_002018475.1 Nicotiana obtusifolia
CCCCCCCCCTCCTTGTTTAACACAAATTCGCCCCTCTTCTCCTTGCCCAAATAGAATTCAACTCCTTGAAACTTCTCCCTTTTGGATTGGGAGTTGTTCCCTTCTTGGACTAGAATTAGGGTTTCTTAGTCTCTCCTCCTTCTCCAATTTCGCCCCTCTTACATGTTTTCAAGTACTCTTTCAAGAACAAGAAGTTAATGTTCAAGAACTTCAAGAACTCAACACAATCTTGTTAAGAAAGCACGAATGTTCAAGATCCCCTTCAAGATCAACGTAAATCGCTTCAAGAACTACAATTTTAAATTCAAGAACTTCAAGAACTCCAAGATTAACGTGTACTAGTTTCAAGAACAACAAATTGGCGTCCAAGAACTTCAAGAATCCAAGATTAACGTGTACTAGCTTCAAGATTGGAACTAGGATTTTCAAGAACGGTTTTAAATGACCAAGAACTTCAATATTGGTTTCAAGAACGTTTTTTTTAACAATCAAACTTCAAGATTTCAATTTCGAAACACCTAGATGATTCAAGAACTTCAACCAACAACAATTTTCGGTTTTCTCTTCATTTCTTTTTTGTCATGTTTTTCTTTTTCTTTTCTTTTTTTTTACCAAAAATGAAATTTAAGAATTAGAACCCTAAAACTAAGGCACGAAGAATAGGATTGGGATTGTAAGAACAAACCCTTTCCAAGCTCTAATATCAACTGATGCAACATTGAATGCAGAAACAAGAAAACAAAGGATAAAAGTAAGACACTCAATGAACTATCAAGACAACAAGTAGGAACTAGTCTACTTACCTTCTTGATGAAGTCACAGATTACCTATACTATACGAACAACCCTTAAGACAACGATGGTCTTGCAAATTGTTCGATCAAACAAAGGAACAAGTTAAATTTTGAATCATACCAAAATTGGACAAGTTAAAGTCACATGTTTGGGAGCACAAAGTGGCTGCCGAAAATTCTTCAATTTAATGTCAAAAACTATTACAAATAATGAGGTCTTTAGGCTTATATAGAATGAGCCTTGTCCTAAGGTAACTAGGATCAAACAATTAACAAAAAGGCCACAATTTGACTAAGTTTAAAGAATAGTCACGCAAGACCAAACAAGTAAGAATTAATGTGATGCAGGCCAATATGATCAAGCTATGTTCATGCCATCAATGTTGGATAAGACAAGAAAAGGTGTTGGCTAACCGTGGAGAAGAGCCAAACGTTCACATATCTTGTGTTGGACGAAATAAGAAGTTGAAGATGTACATTTGTGTTTATGTTGTATTATTGTGTTGCTATGGAAGACATTGATTCTTACTTGGGGGTCCTGCGTGACCGTCGAATTACTTAGCCATTTGTGGCCTTTTTTGTTAGTTGTTTGTTTCCTAGTTAAATTAGGACAAGGCTCATTCTATATAAGCCTAACACTTCATTATTTTTGGTACCTTACATTATTTTGATAATAGAAAATCGACAACCATATTGCTCCCAAAAACGTGTGAATTAACTTGTCCAATTTTGGTGTGATTCAAAATTGAACTCATTCCTTGTTTGATCGAACAGTTTGCAAGACAATCATTGTCTTGAGGGTCGTTCGTATAGTATAGGTACTCCTTGATTTCATCAAGAAGGTAAGTAGACTAGTTCCTACTTGTTGTCTTGATAATTCATAGAGCGTCTTGCTTCTATCTTTTGTTTTATTGTTTCCGCATTTAATATTGCATATAAAGTCTTTCATAGCAACATAATAATACAATATAAACACATATGTACATCTTCAACTTCTAATTTCGTCCATAGCCAAATTTGTGAATGCTTGAACGCTTGGCTCTTCTCCAAGGCTAACCGACGCCTTTTCTTGTCTTATCCAACATTGATGGCATGAACGTAGCTTGATCAGGTTGACCTGCATCAAGCTCATTCTATATAAGCCTAAAGACTACATTATTTTCAGTACCTTACATTATTAATCAATATTAAACGCGAAAATAAGAAAACAAAGATAGAAGCAAGACGCTCTATGAATTATCATGACAACAAGTAGGAACTAGTCTAATTACCTTCTTGATGAAATCAAGGAGTACCTATACTATACGAACGACCCTCAGGAAAATTGTCTTGCAAATTGTCGATCAAATAAGGAACGAGTTCAATTTTGAATCACACCAAAATTGGACAAGTTAAAAGTCACCCGAGATTTGGGAGCAAAGTGCTACCGATTTTCTTTTATAAAATAATGTAAGGTTCCAAAAATAATGAAGTGTTTAGGCTTATATAGAATGAGCCTTGTCCTAAGTTAACTAGGAAACAAACAACTAACAAAAAAGCCACAATTTGGCTAAGTTGAAAGAATAGTCACACAGGACCAAACAAGTAAGAATTAATGTCTTCCATAGCAACACAATAATACAACATAAACAGAAATGTACATCTTTAACTTCTAATTTCGTCCATAGCCAAATTTGTGAATGCTAGAACACTTGGCTCTTCTCCAAGTCTAACCAACGCCTTTTCTTGTCTTATCCAATATTGATGGCATGAACGTAGCTCGATCAGGTTGACCTACAATAGATGTTAGCTATATTGAACAAAGTGTGGGTAGTCTTCCATGCACCTAAGAAACTTCAACTTATTTAATTTAGTTTGACCACCTTTGAAACTTAGAATGTTCTTTTAGGCTTTTTTCTTTATGGTGGCAGCCACCATTTACTCCCATATAAAGGAGTATTTTCTTCTTCGATGTAACTTGGATTGAAGATTAATATTGATACTAGTAGCATTTGGCTTTGTATACACCTTGTAAGGTTCTGTTTGGGGTTTGTCCTTTTTGTTCTACTTAGAACCATTACTTGAATGTCTTTAATATCAAGCTTCCTTGTTTGAGTTCCCTCCCTCCGATTCTTCTTCTCCTATAACTAATTCTATACTTCTTTTGCTACTAAATAAGGTTTCAAGTCTCAAATACTTGAGCTTGTGAACTTTTTTTTCATGAATCAAACCTTCCCTCTTTCCATCTTCTAGTTCCAAGTCTTTCGCCATCCTTGTTGTTATCACATAATTTCAACATACCATACAAAATATACCAACGTACCACAATTTAGCCCAAACTCGTAAAACGACAAGGACACTGATAACATATGAAATAACATATAAAAAGTACACAAAGACAGAGATATAACACGCGAAAATAATATCATGACTGAAAAGTATGACCACGACTAAGGCAAATAGCTCAACATAGCAAAAATAGATATTTTTGACGCCACAATTAAGCAAATAGCCTAAACATGATTTCTAGCAAGAATGGTAGTTCATGTAGTCATACAAATGGAGATAAGCAAACAAGGGATATAATGGCCTAAGATCTATCTGAATCATGAATAAATATAGTGCACGCATATACGGAACCGCGCATATGCATCGCGTTCAACTTATAACAACTTTCATAGCCAACGGAAAAATTACCTTCAGACCAAGCATAGGCAAGATACTTACCTCATCGGGGCTAGTATTAATCCCGAATTGCATCAAAACCTCGATTTATCCCTCCAATCGCAAAAATGCAAACCAAACATTATCCAAGGAAGTCAATAATGCCATAGGAAGCAATTTCAATCCATAAAGTTTCGATCTTTAAAAAAAATTTTAAAAGTCAACAAAAGTCAACCTGGCCCACGTGCCCAAAATCTGAAACCAATACCAAAATCCATAATCTGCCAAGTCCAAATATATAACTATTTTCCAAATACGAGTCTAAATCAATGGTCAACACCCCAAAATATATTCTCTTAAAGTGCAGACAAAATCCCAAATATTCTTCCTTAGATTCATCAATCAAATGTCAAAAACAGAGATAGAATCATGAATAATAATCAAATCCAAGTGAAGAATACTTGCCAAAACCACGCGGCTGAAAATCGCCTTAACATCGCCCCAATTCGAACTCCCTATCTCAAAATATGATAAAATGAAGCTAACCCTCGAATATAATATTCTGCAGACGCAACTGCGAGCTAGCTTTTGCCACTCCTTTGCTCACATTTGCGAGTTCCAATAGCACAAGCCCTCAACACATATGAGGCCTTTTAGTCGCATATGCAACATTGCAGGTGTGGCTCCACAAGCACATAAGCGTAATTCCTTAGTCCAACCAAGCTCAGCTGGTGCACATGCATCCGCAAGTGTGACTTCGCACTTGCGACCCTACTTTCGCAGAAGTGGCCAACCCCTGGCCTCACCATCTTCGCATCTACAAGCACCTTACGCGTAGGTGCGACTTCACATCTGCGACTAATACTCCGTAGATGCGGTACACCAGCACCATCAATAAAATCAAATCTCAAAGCGGTCCAAAACCAACCCGAAACTCATCCAAAGCTACGAGTCCTCATCCGATCATACCAACAAGTTCAAATACATCACATAAACCTATTTTAAAGCTATAAACATAGTTTTTTTAATTACAAACATAGTAATTAACATCAAAATCGAGAATCGTCGATCAAGATCATCTCTTAAGTTCATAAACATCGAACTTCAAACCAGGATTCAAGCCTAACCAATCTTGAGTGAGCCCAAACTTTGCACACAAGTCCCAAATAACAAAATAGACCTATTCCAATTCCCAAAACATCAATCCGTCCCCAATAGAGTCAACTCCTAGTCAAACTTAAGAATTTTTCAAACCTTCAAATTTCTAACTTTCGACAATTAGAGCCAATCAATCTAGAACCCTCCAAATCCAAATCCTAACATATACTTAAGCCCAAAATCATCATATGAACCTATTGGAACTATCAAAATAAGAATCCGAGGTCGTTTACTCAAAGTCAAACCTTGATATTCTTCCAACTAAAAGCTTCCGAATTGAGAATTACTCTCCCAAATCAACTCTAAACCTCTTGAAAATCAAAACCAACCATACACGCGGGTCATAATGCATAATGTGAAGCTACTCAAGGTTAAAACCGTCGAACCAAGTGCTAAAACTCAAAACGACCGGTCGAGTCGTTACAGATTTTTCTTCACCAAGAATACCATAATTCTTCAATATTGAAAGCTTTAAATTCTTGTTTGGGGGTAAAAACTGGAAGTTAATGATTGATTATAATTAAAATTATTTTCACCTTGATAATTTATGCTTAAACTTTTAGTTCAAATGCTAATTTAGTGATTTACTTTAAAACTCCATTATCGGTACTTAGGAAATATTAAAAAAGATAAAGTGAGTTTTCTTGATTTAGTGTTATCTGACTAAATTAGTGACTGGAATCGCTTGTGTTGGTATTTGGAGGTCTTGTTTCAAATTTGAGATCATTTGGAGGTTTGATCGAAATTAGAGTTGCAACTTTGAAGAACACTATATTGAACAACACAGAAATATTACGCCAATTGGGTAGACTTTGATGAATAATTTAACTAATAGGTCAATTGCAGATAACACAAAGTCATGTCGACCTGGTAAAGCTTGGTGAACAATTGAACAAGCACAAAATCATGCTAACATGGTAGAGCTTGTGAACAATCTAATAAATAGGTTGAATGCAGTTAACACAAAGTCATGCCAAAAACAATCACAAACACTACTAACAATAGGACAAAAATCGATCGCCAAAACAGACTGATGTTGGTCGGTAATTGGCAAAAATCGATCGATTTGTAACAGTCTATATTCGTGCAGTCGGTAGAGCTAACCGACCGATTTCGACCGGTCAGTTAAATTCCACAGCTGACAAAAAAATCAACCAAAATTGGCTAGTTTTAACTGACAGAAATCAGCCAGTTTTTTAAATTATGTAACTAAAAGATGCACCATCTGAGAATTAAACCCGGGTCTATACCGTAGTATGATGTTATTCTACCACTACTCCATTGGTGTTTTTTGGTTTAAAACTTTTATTTTATTTTATTTATAATCTTTAATTGTATTTTTACGCGAAAATAACCTCTCGATTTCGATCGAGTTTGTTAAAAATATAAAACTACAGACCGAATCAGTCGTTTTTTAGAATGACCGACCTAGTTAACCGACTTATTTCGATCGATTTTCTGAATATGAATTTTAATTTAATTTAAATGAAAAACCGATTGAAGTTGGTCAATTTCTTGAAAATCGAGATGCAAAAGTAACTTCCTTCATTTTGGCGCCAAAAAACCCAACCAAATTCGGTCAATTTTGTAAAAAAAATTAAAAAAAAATATTTCTGAAAAATCGACTAACATCGGTCAGTTTTTTGAACTACTGAAATAAATCGGTTGGCCGCGTACGATTTTGGCCGAATTTTCTAGTAGTGAAAGTCATGCCAACTAGATAGAGTATATGAACAATTAACAATATAAGGCAGAGTAAATATTACCTAAAATCTATCCATCCGGTAAAAAATCCTTGACAAGCAATATGTGTATGTGGGACTGAGGTAATTTTAATACTTAAAAAAACGAAAATAATATTTAAAGACTAGTCCTTATAGGACAATTTCTGTCAATCACTCAATAAACAGGGCGAAATGGAGCAATAGCCACTTTAAACTCGCTATTATATATCCACAATTTACAATGTAGTTAAAGATTAGCCAATTCACCCAAACTTCAGGACTAAGTATCCTGAATTTGGAAATTCGGGACTAAGTGTTCGGAATTTCTATACTTCTAATTTAAAGTTCAGGACATAAGATTCAAACTTCGGGATAAAGTTTTCGAACTTTAGGACACGATGTCCTAAATTTCTAAACTACTAATTTAAAATTCAGGATATAAGATTCGAACTTCAGGATACATTTTCAGACTTTAGGACACGATGTCCTGATGTTTGAATTTTTAGGTTTCAACTCTAGGACGTGGTGTCCTGAAATCGGAGCAAAATTGGCTAATTTTTAAATACATTATAAATTGTGAATATATCTTAAACAACATACTTAAAAGTTACTACCTAATGTCATTTACACCAATAAACACCTAATGAGATTTATCAAATTATAACTTTATCGGCTAAATTTGAAACCTAGTGAGTAGGGCTTCTAATCGACTTGGTGGGCTCGTAACCCGCTAAACCCAAAAGCACACTGTATTAGGCAATAGAAAGTCTAGGCAACAGAGTCTACTGAACTCTGAACTCTGCTGAACTAAATAAAAAAAGGCGCGGTGGAATTACCAGGAAGTAAAGGCAGACCGACGGACATTGACAATAAGCATGGGAAGTGAAGAAGAGAGCACAGTGAAAGAGCCTTTGGATCTCATCAGACTCAGCCTTGATGAGAGAATCTACGTCAAACTCCGTTCAGACCGAGAACTCCGTGGCAAACTTCACGTATTTTTACTCCTTCCTTTCCTTCCTTTCTTTTATCTTTTCTTCTTTCCGAAGATAAATTGAACGTTATGTGATGGTAATTTGTCTGCTTTTACCAAACGTCTTACTGGCATACTGTAGACGTTTAGCACTTTCCCTTTTTCGATCTTTTAATTTAATTCCTGGATTAGGGTTTAGGCCAACATTGCTATTTTTTCTTTCAATATTCTCTGTTCAGGTCTGTAATATATTTTTGTTTTCTAGAATTTAATTTTTGGCGGCTAAACTTCTTCCGTTTTCCCTATATCCACCTTTTTTCTTTATTACTGTTGTGTCCCGACCAGCTTTCGCGCAATTTTATGGGATACTTGCTACCTCCCACTAGCAACAGGTATCAGCTAAGTTTACCCACCAAGGCTGGAATAGATGGGAAGAAATCACCTGGTGTTTTTGTCTTCACTGATTTTAATATGAGATTTCGGGTTCTCAACCCACTTCAATGACCACTAGGGCTAGGCCACACCGTTGGGTACCCTATTGTTTATCCTTGATTATGAGTAACAATTAAATTTATATGTGGTTCTAAGGATACGCGACCTAATTTAATACAATTAAGGGATAAACAGAAATAGAGACTAAATTGGTGAACAAGAAAAAGAAGCAAACCTTCAAGATTGAATAATCTTCTTGTGTTAAGAGCCCTTTGAAATAAAATATGAAGTAAATGAACGAGCAAAGTAGACTATAGCTTTTTTATATTTGTTTGTATTTCGTGTCCTTTTACAAATGGGGCTGTCTGTTTATAGAGGAAAGGTGAAGAATTCTATACAAGGTAAAAATCTCATTTACAAGGCAAGATATTCCTAGAATTAATGGATTCAACGTCTTTATTGATCTGAGCCGCGATTCCCCCCGAGATGTTTGTATATCACGAGATTTCCGGTCCTTTAGTTACGCAAATCTAATAACTTTATTGTAGGACGTTTTACCCTGATCGGCCTCGACGATATCACTTCGGGAGCTTTGGCTTCGAGCTTCGTGCAATCGACATCCGGTCTCGGGCTTCTTATACTCGATATTCCGGTCTCGATCTCTCGGTTGGTGGCTCCAATCGACGTCGGTCGTGGAATCCAAAATCGGTATTCTCTATGTAAGCGATCGGGTTCGACCCCATACAGATACTCCCCTCGTTTTCTTGGAGAGTAATGACAAGAATCGACATGAGCCGCCGCTTTCCAGATTAGGTTAAGTGGAGACATACTTATAGCGAGCGACACGGAATTCGAAACGTCAAATCAGATAACACAAAACGTCTTGTTGATGAATGACGGCAGCATGATGACGCACGCGGCCCGTATCAAAAAGGTCTTTTCAACTACCAACTGGCGACAAACTCTGCTATTCCTGCTAACCCCAATTCATGTTTTCTTATTTTGGGTTTCGAGCCGCTGCTTTTGAAGAGTACAAATAGTCCTCTCATTTTTCAATTTTCGAGTTTGTGTCGTTTGAATACCATATTGCCCAAGTTCTCTAAACTCTGCTTTTCTTTTATTTTCTCTTTCTACACTTGCATCTACTCGCTTTCCATCTCTTTAACTTCAATGGCGAAAACATCTATGTTTGTTCCTCAGAAGCAACAATCTTCTTCCTCTCAACCCACTGAAGAGGCTGAGCCTGTCATTGCTGAGGAAACTTTGACAGAGCCTCCTTTAAAACTTTCGTACCGGTCAGATGCTCAATTGACTCCGACTTTAAGCTAGAGAAGGCTTCCTCAGTACCGGGCCGGGGTGAACCGGTCGTTAGGTATATTAGCTCAATCACGAGCAAAACCCTTGATAGGGTGAAAATGAAATGTAATTGAGTTGGTAAAGATGTGGTAGTCCCCTCCCCGGATGAGGCGGTTACCAACAACGTGGAGGGATATTTGAGTGTTTACACTTACCCCTTCACGTTGGGACCTTTGGATCCCATTAGTCGCCTTTTGCAAAAGGTACAATGTTACATTGGGTCAGATTCACCCTTCCGTTTGGCGAATAATTCATCTTTTTCGTTTTTTTGTAAGTAAGGTTGATGGGCATCCTTTCACCATCGATCATTTACTTCGACTATAGAGTCCCCGAGTCTTCCGAGGGAGACTAATAAAACTTGCTCGCCGGGCTAGCAAAGCCCCGTTTTCGAGCATTGACGAGGACAAGGACCGGGGCTGGATGGGCCGATTTATTCGAATAAGGACGTCGGACCTAATCCCTGTAGAAGATATGCCGTTCCCTGAAAAGTGGAACATGAACCATAAGAATCATTTTCCTATCCAAATTCATCTGTTGTTTTTCCTTTGATATCTCGCTAATATACTTTGTAAGATGCAGTCGTTTCTCAAATGCCGGCTGCGATTCAGCACTTGGAAGAGTGTGTCCGGAAGGTGGTAGCTTAAAGGACCTACTCAGAGCGTGCCTGGCGTGGGATATCGAAAGGCCTATGGGAGGCAAAAAATCATGGTGAGACCTATAATGCTCATATTTCATGCTTTATGTGATCGGTGCTGCTGTTAACTCATTTCCTCCTTTTTTTGCAGGTCTATCGAAGGACGCTGAATTGAGGCCGACGTCCCCCGGTAGAGAGGTTCCCTTCCCTTCCCCTGTCTCGGAGAAGGAGGGAGAGAAAAAGAGAAAAGAAGCCCCCGGTCCCTTTGAGCCCGAGAAAAAAAGAATTAAGAAGAAGAGCTCGTAAGCCCAGAATTGCCGACTTGGCTATCCGATTGAGCGGTGATTCCGAGGAAGATAGGGACCTCGGTATTTCAAGCAACGAGCCATCTCGGGCAGTCCCCGAGCCGAGGACCGATGAAGCTTGCATTCCTCGAGTAGACGACCTCGATGCAGGGGCGAGGACCGGGGTTTGCGCCGATGAAGGGGAGGCAGTACAGGGAACCTCGGGTCTCCCAAAAGCAATGGACTCTCCTTCTTTCTCGGAGGCAACTTTCAATGAAGCCCGGGCTGCAAGGATGCATACGCGAGCAAAGGCTACGTACCGGCAGGGTCCTCTGAAGACTTTTTCGACGGTGTGCTATCGGCTGACACCTTCGGGCTCGAAGTGCCGAGGAAGAGTCCCTCCGCCGAGACGAGCGGGGTATCTATCGGTCCCAAGTTGGTCGATAGATTTCCCGCTCCGAGTTTCAATCTTGATCGGAAGAGGATTATAAAGTTCGCCATTCCCGAAGACGCTAGGGCTCTGGCCGCGCCTGTGGGCATGGCTAGCTACCTTCGGTGTCTGGTGATCGAGGAAGATCAGGCTGCAATGGATGCGGTGGATGAGGCCTGTTTATTCAACGAGGCTCAACAGGCAGCAAATAAGGTAAAATTTCTTACAGGCTTTGTTTGGTGTTTATTATCTTACTCTTCGACCTGTACTGGCCGTTTTATTTTCTTTCATATTTGTAGTCTTCGGTGCTTCATCATGAGGCTTTCCTTCAGCTAAGGGAAGAAAAGGCATGTCGTCAGCGACTCGAGGGGGAGATGTCGACTCTTGGGGCTGAGCTGGACTTCATGCGCAGGGAGAATGATAAAGCACTCGACCAGCTGGGGCAGCAACTTGACCGAGTAAATCAATTCCGATCCGCGATAGCTAAGGCCGATCTGCTGACTTCGGAAAAGGAGACCCTCCGGGCTCATGTAGTCCCTTTGGAAGAACAAGTTTCGGAGGCGCAAGAGAAAATCGGGACTCTGACTAACAGCACCGATACACTTCAGTCCCAAGTTGAGACGCTCATTTCGGATCGTTATATTCTGGTCAACGAGCTGCAATCGGCAAAATCCGAGATTGCCACGTCTAAAGCTGATGCCGATGATCTGATAGCTCAATACAGGGTCGATGCTGAGGCTGCCCAAGAGCAATCAAAGATTCTGGTTGAGTATGCCAAGTGGCAAACCCGTCTTTCCGTTCTCGAGGAGTTACAAGCTCGAGGCTTCGATCTATCCACCGAGGTCGATGATGCAGCAAAGATTGAAGCCGATGCTAGAAAGCGGGCCTTTCCTGAAGAAGAAGAAGAAGATTCCGAGGATTTTGATTGATGCCGCCTGTTGTGTAGTATGTCTTTCTAGGATTCTCATTTTTTTGTAACACACTTTGTTTCGTATATATAAAAGATTTTCCCTTTTTTGTTTGATTCTATTCTGATAATCCAATTTGCAAACTTTCCTGCCTTCCAGGCTTAGCTTATTTCTCAGTAGATTTTCTCCTTTCATGGCCGATTGGATAAGGCCTAAGCCTCGAAAGGGGGTCGAGGTTTGCCTTGATAGATCTTATTCTTTTTTGAATTTTATCAGTTCGACATGGCCTTGGCCCGTTAAGAAATCGGAGTTCTGTCTTAACAGACTTCAACTCGATTCGGCCTTAGCCTTTTACGAATTCGGATTTGCCTTAATAGGTCTTACTTTCCTTCGAGTTTCATTAACTCGATAAGGCCTTGGCCTTTTAAGGAATGGGGGTTTTCCTTGATCGATCTTTCCCCTCTTCGAGTTTTACTTGGTTCGGCCTTAGCCTTTTATGAGTTAGGATTTGCCTTAACAGGTCTTACTTCCCTTCGATTTTTGTATGAAGTTTTGAACAATGCTAATTTCTGATCATGTAATAAACCTTGAAGGGGCCCTTGGGCTCGGAGACAGGATATTGGTGCCGAAAAGCTTTCATTAGCATTTAGGTGCTTGTACAATTTGCTTAGGGGTAGATCAGTCTATTTGGGCACGGTACTTTCGACCGTTTGACCCTTACATTGATTCCTAACGATCTACGGGAAGTTCCTCCGAATTGGAATGATCAAACAATGAATCGAAATAGATAAGCGATCTTCTAATAATCATGGTCGATCGAAGTTGTGCACCAAATATTATTATCTTCGATGAACGACCGATCTAGGTTAGCACGATTACTGGTTGCCTCATTAAAAACCTTGCCGTAAAACCCAATTTGGGACAAAACTGGTCGAAGGAAAAAAGAGTGCAACGCGTGCTTTCAGTCCTAATGTCATGCGTTTCCTGGTTCGAGACTGCCTCGTTTAATACCTGTAGATGTTAGCAAAACAAACAAACGAAAAAGTGCAAATTTCATACGTTAACAATAGTATCGCTTTAGGTGACTTATATTCCAATTGTTTGGCAGCTGCTTGCCCTCCATGGTTCCGAGCTTATAAGATCCCTTTCCGGTGATCTTTAAGATGGTATATGGCCCTTCCCAGTTCGGTCCTAACTTTCCGTCATTCGGATTTCGAGTGTTGAGTGTGATTCTTCTGAGCATCAGGTCTCCGATGTTGAAGTGTCAAAGATGGGCTCTCCGGTTATAATATCTTTCGATCTTTTGTTTTTGGGCCGCCATTCGAACAAGGGTTTCTTCCCTTCTTTTGTCCAATAATTCCAGATTGATGTTCATAGCTTCTCTATTTGATTCTTCGGTTGCGCATCGGAACCTGACACTCGGTTCGCCTACCTCGACTGGTATTAAAGCCTCAGCTCCGTATACTAGAGAGAAAGGAGTGGCCCCGGTGCTGGTTTTCTTAGTCGTGCGATAAGCCCATAACCTCGGACAGTATTTCTTTTCATTTTCCCTTTGCGTCGGTTAACCTTTTCTTCAAGTTTCGTATTATGGTTTTGTTGGTTGACTCAGCTTGTCCGTTGCCGCTGGGGTGATAGGGCATCGATAAGATCCTCTTGATCCTGTTGTCTTCGAAGAACTTTGTCACTTTACTGCCGATGAACTGCTTGCCGTTATCGCACACGATTTCTGATGGCATCTCAAATCGACATATGATATGGTCCCAGATAAAGTCGATCACCTCCTTTTCTCTAGCTTTTTCGTAAGCCTGCGCTTCGACTCATTTGGAAAAATAGTCGACATAAAAAGAATAAATTGAGCTTTACCTGGCGAATAAGGGAGAGGGCCAATGATATCCATTCCCCATTTCATGAATGGCCATGGCGACAAAACTGAATGCAGTCTCTTTGGGTTGGTGGATCATCGGTGCATGCCTTTGGCACTCGTTGCACTTGCGAACGATTTCTTTTGCATCTTTCTTCATATCGATCCAATAATAGCCGGCTCGAATTATTTTTTGAACCAAGGATTCAAAACCGAAGTGATTCCCACATGAGCCTTCGTGTATTTCTCTTAAAATATACTCGGTGTCTCCTGGTCCAAGGCATATTGCGAGGGGGCCTCCGAACGTTCTTCTGAATAGAGTCCCATCATCGGATAAACAGAACCGGGCTGCTTTTGTGCGTAATGCTCTCGATTCTTTAGGGCCCGAAGGGGGTTTACCTAAGCTGAGATATTCTATATAATTGTTCCTCCAATCCCAGGTCAAGCTTGTCGAATTGATTTCGGCATGGCCTTCCTCCACCACCGACCTTAAGAGTTGTACAACTTTTTCGGACTCAATTTACTCGTCTTCGATCGACGATCCTAGGTTGGCGAGGGTGTCAGCCTCACTGTTTTGTTCTCGAGGTATGTGCTGCAAAGTTCATTCTTTAAACCTGTGCAACGTGACTTGAAGCTTGTCCAAATACCTCTGCATTTGCCCTTCTCTAACTTCGAAAGTCCTGTTTACTTGGTTGACCACGAGGAGGGAATCGCATTTGGCTTCGATTATCTCTGCTCCCAGACTTTTGGCCAGCTCTAAACCTGCAATCATAGCTTCATACTCCGCTTCGTTGTTAGTCAATTTTATCGTCTTAATAGACTGTCGAATAGTGTTTCCGGTTGGAGGTTTTAATACGATACAAGCCCCGATCCTTTCGAATTTGAGGCACCGTCTGTGAACAGGGTCCATACTCCCGAAGGAGTACCCAATTTGGTCATTAATTCCTTTTCGACCTCGGGAATTAGTGACGGTGCAAAATCAGCGACGAAATCTGCCAATACTTGAGATTTGATCGAGGTTCGGGGCCAATATTCGATATCGTACCCGCTTATTTCGATGGCCCACTTGGCCAATCGACCGGATAGCTCGGGCTTATGCATTATATTTCTCAGGGGTAAGTTGTTACTACACATATAGGATGGCACTGGAAGTAAGGTTTTAGCTTCCTAGAGGCACTCAATAAAGCGAGTGCTAATTTTTCTAGATGTGGGTATCTAGTTTCGACTTCTCCTAAGGTTCTACTGACGTAGTAAATAGGAAATTGCGTACCTTGTTCTTCTCGGACCTGGACCCCACTCACCGCTACTTCCGAAACGGCAAGGTAGAGGTACAATTGTTCACCCGTTTTTGGCGTATGCAGCAAAGGTGGGCTAGAGAGATACCTCTTGAGCTCTTCTAACGCGCGTTGGCATTCCGGACTCCACGAGAAATCGTTCTTCTTTTTCAGCAAGTTGAAAAACTGGTGACTTCTATCGGAAGACCTTGAAATGAACTGGCCTAAAGCAGCTATCCGACTTGTCAGCTTTTGTACAGCCTTTATGCTGTCTACGATTGTAATGTCTTCGATGGCTTTGATCTTTTCGGGGTTAATTTCTATTCCCCGATTCGAAACCATGAAACCGAGGAATTTTCCCGAGCCTACTCCAAATGCGCACTTCTCCGGGTTTAACTTCATGTTGTACCGTTTCAGCACATCAAACATTTCCTGCAAATGACTCAAATGGTCCTCTGCTCGCAGGGACTTAACTAACATATCATCAATGTAAACTTCCATTGTTTTTCCTAATTGTTTTTCGAACATTTTGTTTACTAGGCGTTGATAAGTAGCCCCCGCATTCTTTAACCCGATGGCATCATGTTATAGCAGTATGTACCATACTTAGTGATGAAGGATGTTTTTTCTTGATCATCCTTGTCCATTCATATCTGGTTATAGCCGGAGTAGACGTCGAGAAAGCTAAGGGTCTCGTGGCCAGCGGCGGCATCGATCATGCGATCGATGTTAGGTAGGGGAAAAGAATCTTTAGGGCATGCCTTGTTTAAATCTTTGTAATCTATGCACATTCTTAACTTATTTCCCTTCTTAGGAACTACAACTACATTTGCTAACCATTCCGGGTATTTAACTTCCCGAATGAATCCTATATTTAAAAGCTTGGTCACCTCATCTTTGATGAATATTTGCTTGACTTCGGATTGAGGCCTCCTCTTTTGCTTGACCTGCCGAAATTTAGGATCTATGCTCAGTTTGTGAGTCGTGATCTCCGGAGGTATCCCTGTTGTCAAGATGGGACCAAGCAAAAGAGTCTTCGTTAGCTAAAAGAAAATGAATAAGTTTAGTCCTGAGCTCGAAACTTAAGCCCGAGCCCAGGTATACCTTTCGATCCGGCGCATCTTTTCGGAGTGAAATTTGCTCGAGGTCCTCGACCGTCGACTTAGTTGCATCGGATTCGTCGGGGCCGACGAATGACCGGGGAATCCCATAATCATCATCTTCGAGAAGTTCCTGTTCACCTTCGTTCATTGAAGGCGATACCTGTGATTGCTATTTGGATTTTTGGGAGGAAGCTATTGGTTTCGGCACTGCTTCTTCTACTGCGAACATTTCTTTCGCTGTATGTTGTTCTCCATAAACAGTCATGATCCCATCAGCCGATGGGAATTTCAACATTTGATGCAGTGTCGAAGGTACCGCTCTGATATCATGAATACATGGTCTCCCGAGCAAGGCGTTGTATCTCATATCTCCTTCGATTACGCAGAATCTCGTTTCACGAATGGTACCGGCAGTGGTTACTGGTAAAGTTATTTCTCCTTTGGTTGTCTCGCAAGCCATGTTGAAACCATTGAGGATCCGAACTTCAGGGATAATTCGGTCAGTCAACCCGAGCTGTTCGATAACCCATGACCGAATTATGTTGGCTGAACTACCGGGATCGACCAACACACGCTTCACCTTGGTTTTTTGTATAAGCACCGATATTACTAAGGCGTCGTTATGGGGTTGTATGATTCCTTCCGCATCCTCCTTGCTGAAGTGCAAAGCTCCCTCCATCGCGTAATCCCGAGTGAGCTTTTCTCGGGTGATAGATATTTTTGTGCGTTTCAATAGCGGTCCTTGGGGTATATCTACCCCACCAATTATCATATTGATCGTGTGCTGAGGCTCCTCCTGGTTTACTGGTCTATTCCTGCTCCCGTAATGGTTTTTGGTTCTGTCGCTCAAAAACTCTCGAAGGTGCCCTTTTTCGAGCAACCGTGCCACCTCTTCCCTCAACTGTCGACAGTCTTCTGTCTTGTACCCATGTGTACCATGGTATTTACATATCAAGCTGGGGTCTCTCTTAGCTGGATCCAATTGCAGCGGTCGAGGTCACTTGGTATCCTTAATGCGATCGATGGCCGATACGAGAGTCGCTGAGTCGACGTTGAAGTTATATTCGGACGGTCGTGGTGCTTCTCGGTGACCAGCGGCTCTCTCGAAGTAGTTTCTTGCCAATGGTCCTCGGTTCCTTCGATTAAGATCATTCCTCCTTTCTTGTCTCGGGGAACCTTGCCTTACTGAAATAGCTTTTCGGTCTCCAGGACATGGTCGATGCCTGTCTCTGTTCGATCTTGGCTCTCGATAAATATCTCTTTGAACCCTATCGTGAGTTCTGATGGGATGAGTGGATCCCGAGGGGACCCCAAGTTGATCGTCCTCGACCCTAATCTTCGATTGGTATCGGTTGTGTATATCTGCCCAAGTGGCAGCCGGATAGTCAATCAAGCTTTGCTTAAGATGTTGTGAAGCCATTGAACTGCGAGCGTTGAGCCCTTGGGTGAAGGCTTGTACGGCCCAATCATCAGTGACCGGTGGTAAGTCCATCTGTTCCATCTGAAAGCGAGATACAAATTCCCTGAGCATCTCGTTATCTCTTTGCCTAACTTTGAATAAGTCCGATTTTCGTGTCTCGACTTTGATGGCATCCGCGTGAGCTTTTACGAAAGTGTCCGCAAGCATGGCAAAAGAATCGATGGAATTCGGGGGCAAGTTGTGGTACCAAGTCATTGCCCCCTTTGACAAGGTCTTTCCGAATTTCTTTAAGAGGATGGACTCAATCTCATCGTCTTCGAGATCATTTCCCTTTATGGCACATGTGTATGCTGTTACATGCTCATTTGGGTCAGACGTCCCATTGTATTTCGGAATCTCCGGCATGCGAAACTTCTTCGGTATGGGTTTTAGGGCGGGCTCGATGGAGAGGGTTTCTGTACGAATTTTTTTGAGTCCAAACCTTTCAACACCGGGGGTGCTCGTGGTATCTGGTCCATCCTCGAATTATATGTTTCTACCTTTTTATCATTGGCCTTGATCTTCTTCTTGCCTGACTCGACCTGTCTGGTCAACTCTTCGAGCATTTTCATGATCCCGGCGTTTGCCCCTGATCCGCCTTCGCTTGGTTCTACTGTGATAGGTTCATTTTCGGGGACAGTTTCCTGAGGAGGGCCGGTCCCTATCCCGTTCGAAACTTGGCTCCGATTTTGCAGCTGAGCAATGGCCGCTTGCTGGGCTTGCAACATGTTGATATCATCCTGAGGTTAATCCCGTCCTTCTCGTCGTTCTATTTTGCCGAGCGGCATTCTCTTCAGACACTATTCGATTGGTCAGAGGTCCGATCCACATCGACCGCTATTTGGGAGTTAGCGTCGATTGGGACTTCATTTCCGGGTGCGAAGTTGTCGTTTTCGCCCTGGTGGTTAAATTCGCCATCGACGAATTGAAGCACAGATTGAGAATGTGACATGATTGTACTGTAACCTGAAAGAAAAAGATGTTCTGCAAAGAACAAGTGTAAAATAGTCTGTGTAACAGAAAGTGTATTAAACGATTACTATTAATCCTTAGCCCCACGGTGGGCGCCAAATTGCTTACCCTTGATTACGAGTAACAATTAAATTTATATGTGGTTCTAAGTATACGCGACCTAATTTAATACAATTAAGGGATAAACAGAAATAGAGACTAAATTGGTGAACAAGAAAAGAAGCAAACCGTCAAGATTGAATAATCTTCTTGTGTTAAGAGCTCTTTGAAATAAAATATGAAGTAAATGAACGAGCAAAGTAGACTATAACTTTTTTATATTTGTTTGTATTTCGTGTCCTTTTACAAATGGGGCTGTCTGTTTATATAGGAAAGGTGAAGAATTCTATACAAGGTAAAAATCTCATTTACAAGGCAAGATATTCCTAGAATTAATGGATTCAACGTCTTTATTGATCTGAGCCGCGATTCTCGCCGAGATGTTTGTATATCACGAGATTTCCGGTCCTTTAGTTACGCAAATCTAATAACTTTATTGTAGGACGTTTTACCCTGATCGGCCTCGACGATTTCACTTCGGGAGCTTTGGCTTCGAGCTTCGTTCAATCGACATCCGGTCTCGGGCTTCTTATATTCGATATTCCGTCTCGATCTCTCGGTTGGTGGCTCCAATCGACGTCGGTCGTGGAATCCAAAATCGGTATTCCCTATGTAAGAGATCGGGTTCGACCCCATACACCTATATCTGCTTTTTATTTGCTTTTGTTGCAAAGGAGGCAGGGGGCAGGCTGTGGTTGATTCTTTTTAGTATTATGCAGTCGAAACACTATTTGGGGATAATTATGTGCTACTGCTTATAGAATTTCTTTCTGAAGGATAAATATACTATGGTTTTTGGGTAGCCTTAGTATTAACCAGAAAGAAAAGAATATTTCTCTGCAGTCTTCTCTAAAATGTTGACATCTAATTAATAAGTAAAATAACTCCAAAGCAATTTCCATCTAGCTTCTCCAGTGGTGTTAATGAATAATTTGATCCTGGCACATGACATGTTTTGCAAAAAATTTGCGGGGTAGCCTCATATGGGGCTGGTCTTAGTAGAAGATTCCCGTAATTGGCGGTATTTAATAAATGCCCCCCGTGTCCTTTCCTTTGTGTAGGCTTCAGCCTAGATCTACCGACACAGCAGGATTTAGTACCAAATGCTATATCGTAATATAAAATTTATAAAAAGTTCTACCATTTTGTCATACTATTCTGTACCAAATTGCATTTCGAAAAACACTTTATTGAATAACATAAATTATGACTATCATATAGATTTTGATGAACTATTTAATAGATAGGTCGATTGCAGATAACACAATATCATGCCAGTATGGTAGAGTTTCATGAACAATTAAACAAACACAAAATCATGCCAATTGGGTAGAGTTGTGAACAATATGACAAATAGGTGAAATATAGATAATACGAAGTCTTGCCAATCTTGTAGAATTTGGTGAACAATTCAACAAGGTCAAAATCATGCCAACGGGGTACACTTCGATGAACAATTTAATAGATAGGTATAGTAGATATAACATAAACTCTACCAGTCTGGTAGAGAATCCCTGAAGAGAAATAATTGTGTGTCCCGGTCCGAGGTTATTTTTTAAATACCACCAATTACGGGGGCATTCAGCTAAGACCAACCCCTTATGAGGACATTCCTGTCATTCACCCCATGTTTTGTTGGTCCAAAAGTCCTTTTTGATTTCTCCGTATCTCGAAAGTAATAAAATGTGTGAAGATAGAAATAATTAGAAAGATAGAGGCAGAATAGGATTAAGTCTTTTTAGAAAAAGAGCAACTAAGAGGTAAAATAATCCACGGTGTGACCTAGTGGTCAATGAAGGGGGAGGAGAATCATGAGGTCTCAGGTTGAAATCCCCAAAAAGACAGAAGAAAGAATACAAAAGAAAGCTGAGCAGGAGGGCCAAACCAAAAAGACCAGCAAGGTTTTCAACAAAGAACGATGACAGAATAGCAAAATGAACTAACAATGACATCTGAAAGATGTTACTGCAAAATACTGGATATTTTTTTGATCTTGAATGACCATTATGGAATAGCAAATGGCTCTACAGCTCTTCATAGTTTTGTTAATTTCAATAGAAGAACAATATTCGAAAGTCCACTTGGAATTAAACGCATACAGAAATTAAAGTATATTTTTGACCTGTGCCTTTAGCTAGAAATCTGTGATGAGGCAATATTTCTGCAGTGACGCTAAGCTTTCATAGGGTTTTCTTTGCAGGCTTATGACCAGCATCTTAATATGATTCTTGGTGATGTTGAAGAAATTGTGACCACAATTGAGATTGATGATGAAACATATGAGGAGATAGTTCGGGTAAGTGCTCTCTCTTCAGCTTTTGGTTTCTGATATATGCCTTTTCTTTTATTGGTCAATGCACCACATGTTTCTATTTAATATCTTTGTAATCAATTTGACTCACACTTGTAAAAGTGTTCGCCATTTTAAGATAATTATCAGAAAACGTGATAAATTGACTTGGAAAGTCAGTTGTCCAATGCAATAATAACAACGATTATGTCTCAATCCCAAGCTAGTTGGTGTCTACTATATGAATCCCACTCTACATGTTGCTCCATTTAGTCTGCGTCCAATATCTCACAATTTAGATTTTCTATCACTAGAAGCTCTACATTTCCAATGGCATACAAATCCTTGACAAAATTAAAAGACTCCTAGAGTATATTGAACCTAGAGTAATCATACCTACATGACTAACAGTAATTTAAACTACTCCATCTCATTTTATGTGAAGATATTGCTATTTGGGGAAATTAAACAGTTTTTTCTTTGACTACAATTTTCTCAAACTTTTTCTTTTAACATCTTTTTAATAATTAGTTATGTTGACTTGCAGTACTTTTTATGTAGTTTGCAAGTATATAATTTTTTTTTTTTTAAAAATATATAAAGAATCTATGCACAAATTCATATCGTATATGAAGTGTTTTGACCCTTGTACTCCAACCGCTTAACATAAAGTAATTAGTATCGCTATTATGAATCTTTTTCCTTTTATTGTGTGCTATTTTTTGCTTAGTCTGTACGCAGTCCAATAATTTGTAGATCCTTTGAGTCAATTTCATTCCATGTGATTTTAGATCAATTTGTATCCTTGTAACACCTTCTATCACCACGGGTTCACACTTGCAGATGGGTGCATTTGGAGGTTGACTAGGACATGACCCTACTATCTCAAGCGAGCCTTCTTTCATTTTCTCCTCTATGTGTACTACTTTCACCTTTTGCTAGATATGATAATCTCTATCATGCATGACTACATATCCATCTTAACATTCGCTTTTCTACGACACTCATCTCGGGGATATGTTGCACCTGAGATGCCTAATATTCCTTTTGAAATTATTACTGGTCTTACAATATTCTACAGAATTTGCGTTTCATTTAGGTAGGTATCCTCCTATTGCATATCTTTCTGATTGCACTTCTCTATTTTCAACCAGTCTATTTTTGTTATGTGTTACATCTTTGTCTATCTACTATCCTTTTGTAACCTCGAGCTAAATATTAGAATTGTTTGCATTCGTCCAATGTCAACAACAATTTATGTACATAATTCCAATTCCAATATAAGTTATATTAGTGATTAAATATCGCCTTTTATCTTTTGGTTGTTATCATCCTATATACTCCTTTTGTTTTCTACCACTGTTCTTTCTTTCCGTTTTGTGGGGGGGGGGGGGGGG
>MCJB01048710.1:59614-70509 GCA_002018475.1 Nicotiana obtusifolia
CCCCACCCCACTTTCTTTTTTTGTGAGGATGATAAGCCATCCTCTTTCCTTCTCTGTTTAATCTTCTCCAGTGGTGGTGCTTCTATATTTTCGGCATTTGGTTATGTTCGGAAAAGTCAAACCTGATATACAGTGGCTGTATTTGAAAGTGTCTCATACCTGCGTTCATGTCATGTTGGTAAAGGGTGCACAGCCGATTGATGGTTCCATCTAAAGTTCTAAGGCCGTCGTTGGTCTGTTTGTGTCCTTGAACAGCACATAGTTAATGGCTGCATTGGAGAAGGGTTATTGACAATAGTGGTGGTCACTTGAATTGTGGATGGCTGAGTCAGATTAAGGGGTGAGGGATGGAAGTCAGTGAAGGAAGGTAGTTATTCATTTAATTTGTTTTAGGGGTGGGGATGAGGTAGCAGACATGGCTCATTGGGTAATGGACAAGATACGGGAGCCAATACTCTTTTTTGTTAGTTCTGCTGCAAGGCGAATGGGATAGCATACACCAAGCATTAGGTAATTGGCAAGAGATGAGGAGCTAATTCAATTGCTTGAGCTAGGTAAAGTAAGTTTAATAAAGAACAATCACAAGCAAATGGAATTTTTACTTAAATGAATTTAACAGAACATGTGTTCTCATTTCTCGATCCTTATTGTGAGAAGTGTACTTTCCCCGTTAGCATGAGCAATTTCTTTTTTTCCTGAGTAAGTTTTCCTCTAAGATGAAACACAACTACCAGGAGAATCGTCTTTTGTTTTGAACGAAATGATGCCATGGAACTCTATAATCCTGAAATAATGGTGTATATATAGCAACTCAATAATGTACTGTTTTCCAGTTTTATCTGATTGACGAATCAATGCCTCCTCCTGTCATTGCACATGCTCGATTCTTCTTAGCTATCTTAGTTCCAAGGAAAGCCTTAACATCTATTTTTCTGGGGATAAGGCTTAACCAGGGAAATGAGCAAATCATCTGTCAAGTTTGGCAGAATGTCTTAAATTTCATTTTGCATCTGTATGATGAAAACATACTATTTGCTTATGAAAGTTAGTTGGTGTATATAATCTTCTGACATGGTTACTCGTGCTTATTACAGACTACCAGACGGACCATCCCTTTCCTATTCGTTCGTGGGGATGGTGTAATACTGGTGTCTCCTCCTCTGCGGACTGCCTGATCAATAATGCAGATCTTCTCATCACAAACCTGTGCAAGCATCCTATATTTTGTTTAAGGTGCTGCAGTAAATTTAAAATAACTCAGATTATTGAGGGAATATTATCTGTATAACATTCTCATTTTGGAGCAACACGTCTCTCGGTTTCTGCGTGCCATTCTTGTGCATGGACCATGGTAGCGTTCTCTATATTGTTCCAATTCTATCGGATGTCCCAAAGGGATTGGGCAACATGCTTTATCCGCTTGTGACTTTTAAAATGAGGTGAAGGGAATATTAATCTTAAGGACCTCCGACACAAGCAAATTAGGGTTGGTGAAGAATCCATATAGCTTGTTTGGCTAAGTTTGTCCTGGGCCAAAATTATTATTTTTTTAAAAAGTATTTGTTTTCAAAGTTAAATTGTTTGGTTAAATTTTAAGAAGAAAAAAAAAGTGTTTTTGAGAGAAGTAGAAGTAGTTTTTGAGAAGCAAAAAAAAGTAGTTTCTCCTTAGAGCAATTTTGAAAAATATGTTTGAGAAAAATATACTTAGAAGCACATTTTAGATGCTTGGCCAAACACTATAATTATTGTTCAAAAGTATTTTTTAAATTAGTTAGTCAAACACAAATTGTTTTTTATCAAAGTACTTTTAAAAAAAATACTTTTGAGAAAAGCACGTATGAAAATAAAGCTTATTTTAAAAGCTTGGTCAAATAGGCTCATATAGCATGCTTCTCTCAATTTTGTCAAGTGGTGGAGGAGCGGTTATCCTGTTTATGATGGAGTCCTAACATTGATTTATTTTACTTTTTCGTGGCATTTTCATATATTTGCACTTTTGGGGCTATCATTTAAGCTATACTTACATTGCACAAAATTTTGTAATGTGTACCCTCTCGTATCTAAAGTAGTCCAATATTTTCTATACAACTTCAAAAATTAAATTTGAAGTTATTTTTTAGTCTTTCAAATGCAACTTTAGAAATTCGAATCTGAAGTAGTTAAATCTCTTCGATGCAACTTCAAAGATAAAATTTACAATTCTTCTATCTTTCAAATGCAACGTCAGATTTCGAACCTTAAGTAGTTCAAATCTATTGAATGCAATTTCAGATTTCGAATCTTAATTTCTAATATATAAATTTGTCTTTTGATTTTCAACAATCCAACATACGATTCAATGTCCAAGTCTATTTCGAATGAGCTCAAATTTGAAACATAATTTTTAAATATCATATAGAAGAAATCTCAATCATTATTGTCAAACAACAAAAAATTTAACAAATCTATTTTGCAACTAATAAGAACAAAAAGAAACTCTAGGTACAAAGAAGATGAAAACAATAGTAAAGAAGATAAAAATATAGGTATCTGAAGTCAGTCAAAATTTAAGTATCAGTTAAACTGTTTTTAAAAAACGAGTACAAATACAATGGATGATGCAGAATCGGGCGCCACATGATTTACTTACTTTTCCACGTTCCATACTTTTGTTAGAGTGTTATTAATTTGTTAAGAGGCTTTGCAGAACTGCTTTTATTAGTTATTTTTGCTCTAAATTGAATATTTTTCCATTAAAAGAAGAAATTTATTATTTTGTATTATTTTCATTTTTTACTTGAATAAAGTAAGATAAAATTGGATGTATTTAATTGAATAAAATGATGATAGAAAATAATTGTTAGTTAACGCGTTTGATAATATACGGAAGAATTCCTGGCAATTATTTTTTTTAAACAAAGAAAGAGGGGAAAAACCTCATCCAACTCAATCTCTACGTAGAAATTTGTTTAATCTGAGAATGTTTATGTATTTATATTTTATATGCCCAATTGGAGGTCCAACTTGTCATATTGTTTACGGTCTGTCAACAGCTTATATAGTTTTAACATAATTAAATTCAAATCTAAGATTGACTTAAATTATTTCTAACACCTAAAATTTTAAGTAAGGTTTTAATTTAAGTTTGCAGGAATTTTTTACCAAAGCTAGAAACTTAAAAGTAGAACTAAAATTAGAAACTTTAAATAACATTTTAATTTAGGGATAATTGTAGAGACCTCTCTCCAACTTAAAATTTAAAAAGATTGTTTTCCAGCTTTAAATTTCAGAGCTTGAAAGATTAATTTATGGACAATTTCAGAGCTCAATATTTGAAAAGAAAGCTTACTTTTTTCTTCATCTTCGTTTTTTATGTTTGCATAAATTATGATATAATAAACATTGTTTCTAATATTCTCCTTTCCGAAATTCAACATATAATTTGAGCGAATCTAATACCCCATCTGTTTAAAATAGACTGACATTATTTCCTTATTAGTTCGTTTCAAAATGATTGGCTCATTTCAATATTTCCTTAATAGGAAATATTTAGTCACACAAATGCTATAACAGGTTTCACACCATAAGTTTCAAAAGTTTTACAGCCACACAAATACTAAAATTTATTTAAGACCACATATCTCACAAGTATTCTCTTCTTTAATAAAATTTGTGTCAAGCCAAACTATGACATTTTTCTTTTGAAGCGGAGGGAGTAATTGGTTTGTTCAAGTTAATATGCATCTACAGCCCCCAGCCACTAGGAAAGCTTATTTAAAAAAGAAAGCATATGGAGAATTGATGCAGGCCACCCTGATCAAGATACGTTTGTGCTTTCAAAACCATTCCCGAGGAGTCAAGCTAAGGAACTTCATGATGCACACTTAATGGTGAAGAAGAGCCAGGTGTTGATGATACACTTTGTATGAGGCGTTGAAGATATTTGCGTTGAAGATGCACCTGTGTGACGCTGATGATGCACATTTGTGTTTATATTGTATTGTTATATTGTTGTGAAAGACATTGATTCTTTGTTTGGGTCCTGCGTGACCATAAGGAGACTTAGTCAAATAATTGGCTCATTCTATATAAGCCTAAAGGCTACATAATTTTCAGTACCTTACATTATTAATCAATACACAAAAACCGGCGACCTTCTTAGGTTCTCCAAAACTCTCTGTGTGAACTTGTCTAATTTTTGGTATGATTCCAAATTAAACTTGTTCCTTTGCTTGATCAAACAATTTACAAGTCCATCGTTGTCTTTAGGGTTGTTTGTATAGTATAGGTTCTCCTTGACTTCATCAAGAAGGTAAGTAGACTAGTTCCTACTTGCTGTCTTGATAAATCATTGAGCGTCTTGCTTTTATCCTTATTATCTTATTTTCGAATTCCTTATTGCATCAGTTGGTATCAGAGCTTGGAAAGAGTTTTTTCTTACAATCCCAATCCTGTTCTTCGTGCCTTAGTTTTAGATTCTTTCTTTAATTTCGTTTTTGATTAAAAAAAATGTGACAAAAAAGAAAAGAAGAGAAAAACCGAGAATTGTTGTTGATTGAAGTTGCTAAAACATCTAGGGTTGAAATATTGAAGTCTTGATTGTTAAAAGTCGTTCTTGAAACCAATCTTGAAGTTCTTGATTGTTTAAAAACTGTTCTTGAAAATCCTAGTTGAAATCTTGAAGCTAGTACACGTTAATCTTGGATTCTTGAAGTTCTTGGACGCCAATTTGGAGTTCTTGAAGAAATTCTCGTTAATTTTGAAGGGGTTCTTGAAGATTCGACCATTCTTAACAAGTTGCATTGAATTCTTGAAATTCTTGAACATCAACTTGTTGTTCTTGACTTTCTTGTTAAAAACGTGTAAGAGGCTAGGAGAAGGAGAAGAAATAAGAAAGCCTAAGCCTAGTCCAAGAGGGAAACAATTCCCAATCCAAAAGGGAGAAGTTTCAAGGAATTGTTTTCTATAAAGACAAGGAGAAGAGGGGCGATTTCCATTTGGACAAGGAGAGAGGGCCGAAAGTTAAGAGGGAAGGAGAGAGAATTGGTCCCCTCCAAACTAGAGTGAGAAAGTCTCTAAAATTTCCTTATTTCTTGAATTTCCTTACTTCTTTGATTACACTACTTCTAATTAGTATTCTTGGGTAATTTTCTACTTAAGTTAATTACTATTTTGAACTTGTAGGATCTCGTGCTAAAACTCAGAATTTCCACCTTCGTAGTTAATTCTTGGCTCTTTGTGCTTACTTTAAAAAGCTATCTACCAATAGAGTCACATAAACTCACTCACCCCGAAGAGAATTAGTGAAATTGTGAACTTGAAAAGGCCGTTAAGGAACTTGATCAATTAGAGGAAGCCATTTTGAGGACAAGTATGAAAGATCCTACTCGAAATATAGAGTGAACCTGAGAGTCATCCAAAAGTCAGAGAAGAGTTTTACTAACCTTAACACATTCTCTAGTCTTGTTTCTTTTGCAGGTACATGGCTATGGAAGGAGATGTTAACCGAACTTTGGGAGCTCTTCTTCGAGCTATGACCGAAGGGAAGGCAGGGACGTGGGCTGATAGATTGCGTATTATAGAGTTTACTTATAATAGAACTGTGCATAGAATGACTAGTATTACTCCATTTGAATGTGTTTATGGCTTTAATCCCTTGATTCCACTTGATCTTACTCCTTTGCCGAGAGATGCAGTTATTAGTATTGATGGAGAAAACCGGGCAGCCGCGTTGCTCGAATTGCATGCTAAGTTGAGGAAGACTTTGGAGGAAGCTTATGAGAAGGTAGCAGTCAAGAAGAATAAAGGGAGGAAAAAGCTGGACTTAAAGAAAGGTGATTGGGTTTGGGTGCACTTCCGAAAGGAGAGATTTTCGAACCACAGGAAGGGGAAGTTAGCTCCACGAGGAGATGGTCCATTCCAAGTGCTACAGAAGATCAATAACAACGCCTATGTTATCGACCTGCCCGGTGAGTATAGTGTTTTTAAGACATTCAATGTTTCTGACTTAACCCCTTGTGTTGCAGGTAGTGCCGCTTTGAAAGATGAAGATGGTTCGATTTCGCGGACAAAATCTTCTCAAGAAGGGGAGGATGATGCAGGCCAGCCTGATCAAGATACGTTTGTGCCTTCAAGACCATTCACGAGGAGTCAAGCTAAGGAACTTCATGATGCACACTTAATGGTGAAGAAGAGCCAAGCGTTGATGATACACTTTGTGTGAGGCGTTGAAGATATTTGCGTTGAAGATGCACTTGTGTGACGTTGATGATGCACATTTGTGTTTATGTTGTATTGTTATGTTGTTATAGACGATATTGATTCTTTGTTTGGGGTCCTGCGTGACCATAAGGAGACTTAGCCAAATTGTTGGGCGAATAAGCCTAAAGGCTACATAATTTTCAGTACCTTACATTATTAATCAATACACAAAAACCAGCGACCTTCTTAGGTTCTCCAAAACTCTATGTGTGTGAACTTGTCCAATTTTTGGTGTGATTCCAAATTTAACTTGTTCCTTTGCTTGATCAAACAATTTGCAAGTCTATCGTTGTCTTTAGGGTTGTTTGTATAGTATAGGTTCTCCTTGACTTCATCAAGAAGGTAAGTAGACTAGTTCCTACTTGTTGTCTTGATAGATCATTGAGCTTCTTGCTTTTATCCTTGTTTTCTTGTTTTCGATTTCCTTATTGCATCAAGAATTATGAGAGAGTCCTTCGTGACTTTCAAGTTTCAACACAGTTCGTAGCTTTATCGTGCTTTTAATGGCAAAAAGTGTAACGACCTGACCGGTCGTTATGAGATTTAATGTTCCGTTTGGTAGTTGGAGATATTGAGTAGCTTCATATGATGTATTATAATTTCCCTGTATGGTCGGTTCCTATTTTCGGGCGATTCGGGATTGAATTGGAAAAATGATTCTTTATTTAAAAGCTTAAGTTGTAAGAGTTGATCGGAGTTTGACTTTTATGAAGACGACTCTGGAATGGTGTTTTGATGATCTCAATAGCTTCTTATGGTGATTTTGGACTTAGGCGTATGTCCGAATTGGGATTTGGAGGTCTGTAGGTTGATTTGATGCTTTTCGACGGAAGTTGAAAAGTTGAAGGTTTGGAAGGTTGAGAGGTTTGACCGGGAGTTGACTTTGTTGATATCGGGTTCGGATTGTGGTTTCAGGAGTTGATATAGTTCTGTTGTGTCATTTGGGATCTGCATGCAAAATAAGAGGTCATTCCAAGTTGATTTGATATGGTTCGGCCTAAGTTTTGGAAGTTGAAAGTTCATTAGTTCATTAGGCTTGAATTAATGCGTGATTCATAGTTTTGATGTTTTTGGTGTGATTTGAGGCCTTGAGTAGGTTCTCCTTATGTTTTAGGACTGGTTGGTATGTTTGGACGGGGTTCCAGGGGCCTCGGATGTGTTTTGGATAAGTGTCCAATCATTTCCATGCTTTTGGATAGGCCTGGTTCTGTTGTTTCTCATTTGCGTAGGTGTGGATCCTCTTTTGTGAGAATTGTGTCTCTTCTGTGACATTTTGGCATGTTCAGGTGTTCTACTTCTACGGGTGAGGGACTACAAGTGCGGGTACGCATCTGCAAAGAAAAAGATCACATATGCGGGAACTAGGCTCCAGGTGGTCGTTCGCTTTTGCGGACATGTGCGCGCTTCTGCGGGGTTGCAGATGCGATAATCCTTCCGCAGGTGCGGTTCCTGGTATGATAAGTTTAGCTGCAGATGCGGTATTTTTGCTCGCAAAAGCGTGAGCGCAGATGCGCTATTTTGTCCGCAAATGCAGAAATCCCTAAGCAGATTTTATATATATCGAGGGTTTGGTTATTTTATCATAGTTTGAGTTAGAGAGCTCGATTTAGGGCGATTTTAGAGGAATTTTTAAGATTTGGGTTTGGGTAAGTATCCTTGTTTTTATCATTTAATTGATGCTTTAAATTGGAGAAATTCAGAATTTTTGCAAAAATGTTTCCAAAAAATAAAATTTGACGGCCGATTTGAAGTCAGAATTGGATGATTTTTGTACGATTGGATACGTATCAGAACGACTGTTTGAATGTTATTAATTTTGTGGGTTCCGAGGTACGGAATGAGATTAACCTTTTGGGTTGACTTTTTGATTTTCATTAACGATCGAAACTTTATTATCCAAAATTATTTTTATGGCTTTTATTTGTGATATTAAGTTATTTTGGATTGATTCGAGCCGTCCGGAGGTTGTTTCACACGAGAGAGGCTTTTTAGAGTATTGATTTAACTTCTTTGAGGTAAGTATCTTACCTAACTTTGTGTGGAGGAACTACCCTGATGCAATATAAAACACGAAAACAAGAAAACAAAAGATAGAAGCAAGACGCTCTATAAATTATCAAGACAACAAGTAGGAACTAGTCTATTTATCTTCTTGATGAAATCAAGGAGTACCTATACTATACGAACAACCCTCAAGAAAATGATGGTTTTGCAAAACTGTTCGATCAAACAAAGGAACAAGTTCAATTTGGAATCACACCAAAAATTGGACAAATTCACAAACACACAGGTTTTTGGAGAGCACAAAGGCTTGGTCGAAATTTGTATTCAATATAATGTCAAAAACTACTACAAATAATGAGGTCTTTGGGCTTATATAGAATGAGCCTTGTCCTAAGCTAATTGGGATCAAACAATTAATAAAAAAGCCACAATTTGGCTAAGTTTAAAGAATAGTCATGCAGGACCAAACAAGTAAAATTTAATGTCTTCCGTAGCAACACAATAATACAACATAAACACAAATGTACATCTTCAACTTCTAATTTCGTCCATAGCCAAATTTGTGAATGCTTGAATGCTTGGCTCTTCTCCAAGGCTAACCAATGCCTTTTCTTGTCTTATCCAACATTGATGGCATGAACGTAGCTTGATCAGGTTGACCTGCATCATTCTCCCCTTCTTGAGAAGATTTTGTCCTCGAAATCGAACAATCTTCATCTTGCAAAGCAACACAAGGAGTCAAGTAAGTGACATTGAATATCTTAGAAACAACATAATCATCAGGCAGATCTATGACATATGCATTATTATTGATCTTCTGCAACACTTGAAATGGTCCATCTCCTCGCGGAGCCAACTTCCCTTTCCTATGGTTCAGAAATCGTTCCTTGCGTAATTGCACCAAAACCCAGTCACATCTCTTTAAGTCTAGATTTTTCCTTCCTTTATTCTTCTTGACCGCTGCCTTTTCATTAGCATCATCCAAAGTTTTCCTCACCTTAGCATGCAATTCGAGCAACGCGGCTGCTCGGTTTTTTCCATCAATGCTAATAACCGCATCTCTCGGCAAAGGAACAAGATCAAGTGGTATCAAAGGATTAAAACCATAAAAACATTCAAATGGAGTAATGCTAGTAATTGGATGAACAATTCTATTATATGCAAACTCCATTATAGGTAACCGGTCAGCCCAAGTGCCGAACTTTCCTTTGGTCAAAGCTCGCAAAAGAGCTCTCAAGGTGCGATTAACAACCTCAGTTTGACCGTCTGTCTATGGATGATGTGATGTTGAAAACAACAATTTGGTGCCAACAACACCCCACAAACACTTCCAAAAGTGACTCAAAAACTTAGCATCCCTATCACTAATAATAGTTCGAGGCACACCATGCAACTTTAACACATTAGCAACGAACAAAGAAGCAATATGTTGTGCATCCTCACATTTTTTACAGGGAACGAAGTGAGCCATCTTAGAAAATCTATCTACAACCACATACATGCTATCATGACCACCTCGAGATCGCGGCAGCCCCATCACAAAATCCATTGAAACATCTACCCAAAGACTAGTAGGAACGGGTAAGGGAGTATACAAACCATGATTATTAGGCCTAGACTTAAATCTTTTACACTCAAAACACGCTCCACATACTCTCTCCACACAAAAGGCACACTTCTTATAATAACTTATAGTTTTCAGCTCTCAATACTTCAAACACTTTCCTTATGTGATTAACATGGTCATCTAAACTTCTACTATAAATCAGAATATCATCAAACTTATTAAGAAACAGTTTAAGCACACGATTCATTAATCGCATGAACATACTAGGTGCGTTGGAGAGACCAAAAGGCATCACCAACCATTCATATAGACCAAACTTGGTCTTGAATGCAGTTTTCCACTCATCACCCGGTTTCATACAGATTTGGTGGTAATCGGACTTAAGATCAATCTTTTTTTTTTTTTTTTTTTTTTTTTTTGGTGAAATTGTTGTTTATTGATAGTTTAGCAAAATTTACATAGGAGGGGGACATAAACCTTACCTCGCCAAAAAAGTACATGTATCTAGTCGATTTAAATCGTTGACTGTAGATACCTTGATAATAGGTAGTGAGTCCTATACAAGAAGGATGTAATAAGAGTTCAGGGTCTTTTGTACAAAGAACAAGTTCTATGGTTATGTTGTTTCCTTGTTCTTTTGCTTGCAAGCTTGATTTTGATCTTCCTTTGGTCTGGATATATATTAAGCTAAGCTGAGGGATGATGTCTTTATAGGTTGAAGGTGATTGGAGAAATTGTAATAGAATGAGCACCGGAGGTGCTAATACCACACAAAACAATTGCGCCGATGACCCTCCCCTATAAGAAACATATCCTGGTGTTAGTAGCGCCAGTTCCAGCTCATGTGTCTGTAAGTAGATTTCTCTGCATCTGTTTCTCTGCATCTGTTTAGGCTTTCCAGTTGTTTTGTTTCTTCTTCCTCTGTATCCTGGATTGTCCATTGCTTGAGTGTTGTTGTGGTGTTGCTGATTGTGAAGATTGATGTTTGAGGATGTTGGGGTTAGCTGCTGATCTGTTGGTCTTCGATGGTTGCCTTGAATAGCTGCTGTAGATGGGTTTATCTGCGATGATAAGAGAGGAGGGA
>MCJB01048710.1:71321-86543 GCA_002018475.1 Nicotiana obtusifolia
AAAGCTTGGATTGTAATGGAGATTTGATAGATGGTTCTGCCAGTTGTTATTGATTCTCCATGTTTGATACTGTTTCTTCTTTTCCAGAGTTCCCAAATTATGCAGGAAGGTAGTGCTTGAAGCACTATTTTGATTCTATTTATTGCTTGAGTTGTCCAACATTTCACTATTGCTTGTTGAAAAGTTAGCCCTTCCATATTGATACCCTCTCTCTGTAGGAAATATTTCCATACTTTGTTAGCTGTATGGGAGCTAAAGAAAAGATGTGTCATGGTTTCCTCCTTCGGCTCATTACAACACCAGCATTTTGAAGGTAGCTGGTATCCCCATCTTTTCAAGATATCATCCAATGGGAGTTTTGCCTTCCATACTCTCCACATAAAGAAAGCTATTTTAAATGGAAGTCCTTTGACCCAAATCTTTTCCTAAGCTTTCTTCGGGTTTTCTCTTCTTCTGAGGTGGTCCCATGCAGTAGTGACTGTGAAATTGCCTTGACTTTGCGGCATCCAGAAAGGTGCGTCGAGATAGAGATTCTTGTTTGGCGCTCTTATTGTTGAAGTTATATGATCCACTTAGAAAACACACTTGACCCACATAACTCATCTAGCATGTCATCTAACCTAGGGATTGGATGACGATACTTTATCTTTATCTTGTTGACGGCTCGGCAATCAACACACATCCTCCAGGTGCCGTCTTTCTTTGGAACCTAGGTCACGGGTATGGCACACGGACTTAGACTCTCTCGAACTAGCTCCTTAGTCAATTGATCATCCACTTGTCGTTGCAACTCCTTAGTATCCTGTGGATTGCTTCGATATGCGGGTTTGTTCGGAATTTGTGACCCCGGAACAAAGTCAATTTGGCATTCTATCCCCTTCAATGGAGGTAGTCCACTCGGCATCTCCTCGGGAAACATGTCCCTATATTCCTGCAAAACATCACTAACAATACTAGGCAAGGGGTGAACGTTAGTAGAAACTTCATCCTCACACTCAACCAAATCAGCTCCCTTATCTTCCTCAATCTCTTCGTCCCTCTCCACCTCACAAACAATACCATCATGTTCAGGTCTTAAGGTAGAACCATCACTAGTTCCTTCCCCGTCATTCTTCCAAGTACTAGCGGTTCTTTCAAGGTTCTCCATTCGGATACTAAGCGCCCTTACTTCAGCCCAAAGCTCGGCTAACGTAACGTCGGTCACAACCTTTCTCCTTCCGTAGCCATGTACCTGCAAAAGAAACAAGATTAGAGAATGTGTTAAGGTTAGTAAAATTTTCTCTCTCACTTTTGAATGACTCTCGGGTTTACTCAAATTTCGAGTAGGATTTTTCACACTTGTCCTCAAAATGACTTCCTCTAATTGACCAAGTTCCTCAACGACCTTTCAAGTTCACAAGTTCAACAATTTCTTTGGGGTGAGTGAGTTTATATGACTCGATAGACGGACAACTTTTTAAGTGAGCAACAGAAGCCAAGAATTATCTACGAAAGTGAAAATTCTGAGTTTTAGCACGAGGTCCTACAAGCTCAAAGATTAGTAATTACTTAAGTAGGAAATTAACTAAGAATTACTAATTAGAATTAATGTAATTCAAGAAGGAATTTGGAAATAGTAAAAGGAAGGAAAATTTTGAAGCTTTCCCGCTTTAGTTTGGAGAAGGCCAATCCTCTCTCCTTAGCTCTTAGGATTTTCAGCCCCCCTTCTCCTTTTCCAACACAAATTCGTCCCTCCTCTCCTTGTCCAAATAGAATTTCAACTCCTTGAAACTTCTCCTTTTTGGATTGGGAGTTGTTTCCTTCTTGGACTAGAATTAGGGTTTCCTATTGCTCCTTCTTCTCCCTATTTCGGCCCTCTTTTCTTTCTCTCTCACACGTTCAAGACTTCCCCAAGAACTATAAGAACTTGAAGAATTCAAGGAAGACTCGTTAAGAACGATTGAGGATTCAAGACCCTCTTCAGAACTACAATTTTAATTCCAAGAACTTCAAGATTCTTGAGTTTCATGTGATTACCTTTAAGAACAACAATTTTGGGTGTTCAAGAACTTCAAGAATTCCCAAGATTAACGTGAACTAATTCAAGACCACAAATTGATGTCCAAGAACTTCAAGAACTCCAAGATTAATGTGAACTAGCTTCAAGAACAACAAATTGGCGTCCAAGGACTTTAAGAATCCAACCAAGAACTATTGATAATTCTTCTAGCAATTCAATTTACTTCAAGATTTCAACTAGGTTTTCAAGAACGATTTTTAAACGATCAAGAACTTCAAGATTGGTTTCAAGAACGGATTTTAACAATCAAATCTTCAAGATTTCTACCCTAGTTGTTTTAGCAACTTCAATCAACAACAATTCTCGGTTTTTCTCTTCTTTTTCTTTTGTCATGTTTTTTTCTTCTTTTTATTTTATTTTATCAAAAATGAAATTAAAGAAAGAACCTAAACTAAGGCACGAAGAACATGATTGGGATTGTAAGAACAAACCCTTTTCAAGCTCTGGTACCAACTGATGCAATAAAAAATGTGGAAACAAGAAAACAAAAGATAGAAGCAAGACACTCTATGAATTATCAAGACAACAAGTAGGAACTAGTCTACTTACCTTCTTGATGAAATCAAGGAGTACCTATACTATACGAACAACCCTCAAGACAACGATGGTCTTGCAAACTGTTCAATCAAACAAAGGAACGAGTTCAATTTGGAATTACACCAAAAATTGGACAAGTTCACAAACACACAGGTTTTTGGAGAGCACAAAGGCTTGGTCGAAAATTGTATTCAATATAATTTCAAGAACTACTACAAATAATGAGGTCTTTAGGCTTATATAGAATGATCCTTGTCCTAAGCTAACTGGGATCAAGCAATTAACAAAAAGGCCACAATTTAGCTAAGTTTAAAAAATAGTCACGCAGGACCAAACAAGTAAGAGCAACACAATAGTACAACATAAACACAAATGTATATCTTCAACTTCTAATTTCGTCCCTAGCCAAATTTGTGAATGCTTGAACTCTTGGCTTTTCTCCAAGGCTAACCGACGCCTTTTCTTGTCTTTTCCAACATTGATGGCATGAACGTAGCTTGATCAAGTTGGCCTGCATCATACCCCTTAGGATTTGGATTAATTGTATTATTTGAATTATGTGAAAGACGCGTACGTGAGGTGATGAGTGTGTACACGGACTTATATGTGATATTTGACCGGTTAGATTCCTAGGCTTCTTTCATGCGTTAATTGAAGTTGTCTATATCCTCTATGCTAAGTTTACTTTTACATACTTTATTTGATGCTGCTAGCACATGTTCTATATTTTATTTCTCAAGTTTACTCTTATATGCTTATTTGAAGTTTCTACCTCTTTTCTTGAATTATTCTTATTTGAAGTTGCTATTACATGATATCCCTTCGTTGTTGAGTTATTCTCATGCATTTAGACGTAGTTTCTATTTCATTCCATCTCTTCCATTGCTAGATTATGTTATTCATTAAAATTTGAAGTTGCCATTTCATGGAAATACCTTCATTACTGAGTTTACTCTTAGGCAATTAATTGAAGTTAAAGTTATTGAGAGCCATTAACCTGTTTTAGTTGAGGTTGTTGTTTAATGGAGTATCTTTCATTATTGAGTTAATTTTTTCCATTTCATTGAAATTCTTTTATACATCATGGTTGAGTTGTGGGCTACGTATGGTGGTGTAGCATTGTTGTTTTGGAAAGGTTGTGGCCTATGTGCTCTTGCGGTATTAGTTGATATCTCGTGTTGTTGTGATGTTAGCACATGTGGATATGTTATGTGGATTGATTGTTGCTATGCAGAGCAAAAGTGTAGCATCTCACTGTAGTTGATTGTGCAGAGCGATACGGGTGGCTATTGATATATTGCCAGGGCGGAGTGATACGAGTGGCTATTGATATATTGTCCGAACGGAGTGATACGAGTGGCTATCGTGTTATTGTCTGGGCGGAGTGATAAGAGTGGCTATTGTGTTATTGTCTAGGCGGAGTGATACATGTGGCTAGTGTGTTAAATGTCTGGACGGAGCGATACGGGTGGCTATGTCAAGGATGATATGTGACGGCCTGGGAGCATAATATTGATGATATTCGTGTGATGGTGTGATTTTCCTTGTGTGTGTCATGCACCTTAAGCTTGTTGTGTTGTTTCTAATGTGCTACTCAATATTATTGATATTACTTGTTGACTTGAACTGTGATAGTACACTCGCACATGCATATACCGTGGCATGCCATTTATATAAGTTTAGGAGTATGAAACTTGATACTCATTGATCATGCACATGTATTCTTGTATATCTGCTTTTATTATGATGTTGAACCTGCAACCACGTCGAACGGATTGTGATAAGGAACCTATGACCATACCAGGCGGATTGTGATAGTGAGCTTGTAACCATGCTTGGCGGATTGAGATATCGGCACATGTGTTGTCCGTGCGGTTGTGATTAATAATATAGGCACGAGGTTCCTGAGCATATAAATTGTGATTTGGGATTCGTGACTTGTGATTTTGAGATGAGGTATTTCAGAGTAATTTCATTGTGAAACTTGTGTTAGAACGGTTTAATTATTCGGTTGTCATTTGCTTTTCCTTAATTGGTTTCGCTGGTACTTTAATCGTGTCCTGATTACCTTACTGTTTTACCACATGTTTATTCCTTGTTGTCATTTATTGTTTCTTGCTTCCATTATTTGCTTTATACTGATATTCTGCACAGGTTGTTATGTCTAGTAGGTGTCTTGACTTGTACCTCGTCACTACCCCACTGAGGTTAGTCTTGATACTTACTGGGTAGCGACTGTGGTGTACTCATATTATACTTCTACACATATTTGTGCAGATCCAGGTATTGAAGATATCGAATTCCGGCAGGGTTAGCTTTGTTGATCGCGAGCATTCAAGGTAGAGCTGCTTCATCGCTGCAGTCCCTTGGAGTCCTTTTCCTTTGAATTATACTATTAATTCACTATCCGAACAATATAGTATTTTATTTTGAGTTATTTATATGTATTCAACTAGACTTCGTGACTCTGTGCTACCTAGTTTTGAGAGGATTGTTGTGATTATTGTTGCGTAGGCTTGTATCTCCTTTATTTCGGTATTTATGTTAAACTCAACTTTAAAATATCATGTTAACTTCTTATGTGTTGTAAGTAACCGGCTTACCTAGTCTTGAAGACTAGGTGCCATCACGCCAAAAATGAAATTTTGGATCGTGATAAAAAGAATATTAAAACAATGATTGGGATTCTTGATTAAAATAGAGAAATTGCTTCGGATAATTTAATGATCAAACTTCCTCCAATGCTGGCTCGGTTGCTGTTGGTCTACCTTGTAAGCGCTTGTGACATCAAGGTATTGTATGGCTTTATGAATTAAGGTATTTTGCGTGACTCCAAGATTTCCTGCTCTAGATCCAAAGTTATATCGGTGCAACGCTAAAAGGTCTTAATAAAGTAATTTTCATTTAGGGGATTGTTATCCACTCGGTTAAGAATGATCGAATATTTCTTTTATAAGTTACTTCGCCTAATAAAAACCGAAGATCTAATCTTATCAATCTCAATCAGAATTTTTTGGTGCTATCCCCCTTGTGGTGAAAATCTTATTTCTTAATTTATTCTCTTGTGCTACAGATATAATGTGTTATCCGATTCAAATGAGGAACATTTCGTGGTTAAAGTGCAGGATATTTTCAAGGACTCAGTAAGTCTAATTTAATGTTG
The DNA here is from genome assembly GCA_002018475.1 of Nicotiana obtusifolia. Taxonomy (NCBI): domain Eukaryota; kingdom Viridiplantae; phylum Streptophyta; class Magnoliopsida; order Solanales; family Solanaceae; genus Nicotiana; species Nicotiana obtusifolia. Next base: position 77,081 of record MCJB01048710.1, read on the forward strand.
TTTTATTTGTTGGCATATTTGTCCGATTAAAATTCCAATTGTGCAAAAATAAAGATGGCCTTAATAAATGCATTTTTAACTATTCCATCTGTTTCAATTTATGTGATACTCTTTTCTTTTTAGTCAAATTCAGAAATAAATGATACCCTTTTATATTAAATAATAATTTCTCTTTAAATTTTTCTTTTTGCTCTTAATGAGATGATTTCTAGCCACACAATTTTTTGTGACATATTTTAGATCACAAGTTTAAAAAGTCTTATTGTAACGACTAGCTGGTCATTTTGAGTACTAGCATCTCAATCCGTGATTTAAGACTTTCAGCAGGTATATATATGATGTTTTATGACTTGCGAGTATAAGTAATTTTGGTCCCAAGAGGTTTGAAAGTGATTTGAAACACTTAGTTCCTAAATGAAAGCTTTAAATTGGAAGAGTTGATCAATGTTTGACTTTTGGGTAAACAAACTCGAAATCGGGTTTTGATGGTGTCACGACCCAAGCCGGAGGGCCGCGACCGGCACCCGGACCCTAGTCGCCGAGTGCCGACGTACCTATCATCAAACTTCTCCTATTGTCTATAAGGACCGACGAGGCTAGTATAAATAACGAACAATGATTTTAATCAACTGAAACTTTTCGATAATGACATGTACATACATATATAATATGGCTAACAAGGCTGCAATGCAAAAACTGTACAACAAAATACACTTGCCGACAAGGCAATCTTACTATACATAAGTCAACCCCTTGTCTATGAGCCTCTACAGGAAGACAAGTAATGCAACCTATGTCGGAACAGGGCCCCGACATGCCCATAATGCCTACGACAAAATGCATACCAAAGCCACGGCAAATCCGAAGGATGGATCTCGCCACAAATAAAAGGACGTCAGTACGAATAAAGTATTGAGTATGTAAGACAGGAAAACATAATATAGAACAGTAATAAGCGTCGGGATGAGAAACATACAACCTGTACCATCTGAATGCCTTTGAGGGCGACTAACTAAGAAATGCCTGATGTGCATATGCATATACATATATCCTTTTTAAAATCATCATATATATATATACACGCTTCTGTGGGCCTCATCATCATCATATACATACGCCTCTGTGGGCCTCATCATCATCATACCCAACTGATCAGTGGTTGCACAATAGGTGCCATACCCGGCCGACTATAGCGTGGCTCGGTAGAGTAAAATAGCTGTCGACTATAGCGCGACTAAATAGAGTAAAACATATACATATGTATAGTTGCACAATAGGTGCCATACCCGACCGACTATAGCGCGGCTCGGTAGAGTAAATTAGATAATGCATGTTGAACTCATAGGAATCACACTTTCTGAACCTTTCAAAATGACGTAAGGTCGAAGAAACAACACACATCAATCCTCCCATAAGAGGGGAAACAATGTAAACGCTTCTAGTTCTAAGAGTAGAGTATCTTTGAGGGCTCGTTCATTGCGTTGTGTATAATCAAAGTCGTGCAAAAGAAAGAAAGGGGATGGTCTCACATACCTGGTACGCTCTTCACCAATTTCAGGCTATGCAACTGTCATACTCCTTGGTCTACATTAAAAGAAATGATTCTATCGTTATCCTCTAAGCGTTATAGTTATTATTAACCACAATCCTAAATTTATATGGTGTTTCTCCACACCCTTCTTCCTCCAGAACTCCACAAAAGTAGTAGTAAAACATGCAGCCCTACAGCAACCCAAAACAACCACAACCCAGTCCATTACCAGTGATTAACTTGAGCCCACGGCTTTCAATCACCATCCCGTGAGTTCTTACATGCATAGAATGAATTATCAAGAAATCCCAGGAGAAAGAATGTATGAAAGAGAGCAGTAACTTACCTTGCATGTTGGATAACTCTGCCTTCTTCCTTGGTCCTTCAACCTCTAGGTTTTACTCCCAACTAGGGCTTGAAAGAGAGGAAAATCGGTTGGGGCCTTTCCTTAGTTCTTCAATCTCTGGACTGCTCTCCCCAATTAGTACTTGAAGGAGAGGGAAAATTGATTAGGGTTTGTGTGGGATTTTGAAGAAGGGGTCGCAGGGGTTCTATTTCGTTTTTAAGGTTGAAATAAGGGTGAAGTACTGGGTTATAATCCTTTAAAAGGTCGGCAAATAAGTGACGCACGTGTCTGACGCCTAGACGTCTGCAATCGCATTTACGTCGCAGAACCAACATGCGGTTTGCATTCTGGACGCGAATCTCAGCCCAGAAATCTGTCTCATTGTGCGACATAGGAGGTCTGATTTGCGGTCCGCATTTTGGAAATGCGACCGCATATTGACCGCATTCCTGACGTAGATTTATGCCTAGAAATCTGTTTCAGTCCGCGATACATTAGGTACGATGTGCGGTTCGCATTTAAGAAATGCGACCGCACTTATGAACGCATTTCTGGCATTGATCTTTGTCCAGAAATCTGTCTTGGTCTGCGATTTCAGCGTGAGAAAATGCGGCTCGCATGACGGTTTTGCGGTAGCATATCCAGTTTTGCGAAGCCTTTTGCTCTTTTCTTGACTCTTTTTGAACTCTTTTTCGGTTCTTAGGCCCTTATATATAGACTATCTTTCGGCACAATCTAACATACAAAATTATGGGTTGTAACACTCTCCCCCCCTTAAGAACATTCGTCCTCGAATGTAAGGGGGCCTACTGGGATTTTACTCATTGTGAATTTTGGCCGAGTTCCCCTCATCAATAGAGGACGAACTTGCGAGCATTTAACACGACGTACGGTTCTACAAGAGTATGCAAACTTATGGACATATACATTATCTGCATATTACCATTTTGTATTAAGAAAGAGTATTCTCAATTTATCGCTTACCTCATAGAGACGTTCCTCCTTTTAATGCGCCCTGCGTTCCTTCGGCACTCTCATTATCTCAACTCTGGAACAGGTACGAATATTTTGACTTCATCTCATCTTCTGCTTCCCATGTCATTTCTTCCGTATTCTTGTTCCTCCACAGTACCTTAACAGAAGCTACATCCTTCGTTCTTAGTTTGCAGACTTGTCGGTCTAGTATAGCCACCGGTACTTCTTCATGTGTTAGATCCGCTGTAACTTGTACATCTTCGATAGGGACGACTCGAGAAGGATCTCCAATACATTTCCTTAACATAGATACATGGAATACCGGATGGACAAGTTCCAATTCGGATGGCAATTCTAACTCATAAGCCACACGTCCAATTCGTCGAAGAATTTTATATGGACCGATATACCTTGGACTCAGCTTACCTTTCTTCCCAAAACGCATGACACCCTTCATTGGTGAGATCTTCAGGAACACCCAATCACCAACTTCAAACTCCAAATCATGATGTCGGACATCAGAATAGGACTTTTGCCTGCTTTGTGCCGTCTTCAATCGTTCCTGTATCACCTTCACCTTCTCGATGGCTTGGTGGATCAAATCTGGCCCATATAACTCAGTTTCATCGACTTCGAACCATCCAACTGGTGATCTACATCTCCTCCCGTATAGTGCCTCGTATGGGACCATCTTAATACTTGAGTGGTAGCTATTATTGTAGGCAAATTCTATGAGTGGAAGATGGTCATCCCAATTTCCCTTAAAATCTATAACACATGCTCGTAGCATACCTTCCAGTGTTTGAATAGTACGTTCAGCCTGTCCGTCCGTCTGCGGATGAAAAGCCATGCTGAGATTCACTTGTGTGCCCAAACCCTTCTGAAAAGAACTCCAAAAGTTCGCCGTAAATTGAGCTCCTCGGTCTGATATAATAGACACTGGCACACCATGAAGTGTAACTATCTCCTTAATATACAGCTTCGCATAGTCTTCAGCTGTGCAAGTTGTCTTAACTGGCAGAAAATGGGCACATTTCGTAAGTCGATCAACTATCACCCAAATGGAGTCAAACTTATGATAAGGACGAGGTAATCCAATAATGAAGTCCATATTAATCACCTCCCATTTCCAAGTTGGGATCTCTATATTCTGAAGCAATCCATCGGGTTTCTGATGTTCTATCTTTACTTGTTGACAATTGGGACACTGGGCTACAAATCCTGCAATAGACTTCTTCATGCTATCCCACCAATACTGCTCCTTGACATCATGATACATCTTTGTCGAGCCGGGATGGATGGAATATCGGGATTGATGAATTTCCTTCATAATCTTCTCTCGCAACCCTGCCCCATTAGGCACACATAATCGACCCTGATATCTCAGTGTTCCATCCCCTCCAATCTCAAAAGCTGCCCTCTCTCAATCGTACCAAGGTGGGATCTTCATATTGCCGTGCTTTCACCTCGGCTACGAGAGATGATTCTGAGGTATTATGCACAGTAACACCTCTGTCTTCAGAGTCTAATAATCCGATTCTCATATTAGCCAGCTGATGAAGCTCTTTTGTTAAACCCCATTTACCCGCTTCAATGTGCACCAAGCTTCCCGTTGACTTACGGCTGAGAGCGTCTGCCACAACATTGGCTTTACCGGGATGATACAATATCTCGACGTCGTAGTCTTTCAGTAATTCGAGCCAGCGTCGCTGTCTCAAATTCAACTCCTTCTGACTGAAGATGTATTGCAAACTCTTGTGATCGGTGTAGATGTCAACATGGACGCCATACAAGTAGTGCCGCCATATCTTCAAAGCATATATTACTGCAGCCAATTCCAAGTCATGGGTTGGATAATTCTTTTCATGCTCCTTCAATTGTCTTGACGCATAAGCAATCACCTTCCCATGTTGCATCAATACGCATCCCAAACCTACACCTGAAGCATCACAATATACCATGTACCCTTCTGTTCCCTCAGGAAGAGTAAGCACTGGCGCAGAGATTAACCGATTCTTTTGCTCCTGGAAATTACGTTCACAAACGTCGGACCATTGGAACTTGGTAGCTTTCTACGTTAACTTAGTCAATGGTGCTGATATAGAGGAAAACCCTTCTACAAACCTCCTATAATATCCTGCTAGCCCTAGAAAACTGCGGACTTCTGACGGTGTTGTGGGTCTTGGCCAACTCTTCACTGCATCGATCTTCTGAGTGTCGACACTAATACCCTCGTCAGATATTCACATGGCCTAGAAATGCTACTGAATTCAACCAGAATTCACATTTGGAGAATTTCGCATATAACTTGCAATCCCGAAGGGTCTGTAATAATATCCGCAAGTGGCCAGTATGTTCTGTCTCTGAACGGGAATACACTAGAATGTCATCAATGAATACAATCACGAGCACATCAAGATAAGGCCTGAATACGGTATTCATGAGATCCATAAAAGCTGCCGAGGCATTTGTTAGCCCGAACGACATCACCAAGAACTCAAAATGCCCATATCTTGTCCGAAAGGCTGTTTTTGGAATATCGTTCTCCTTGAACCTCACCTGATAATACCCTGAACGTAGGTCAATCTTGGAAAAATATTTTGCACCCTGAAGTTGGTCGAATAGGTCGTCAATCCTTGGAAGTGGATATTTATTCTCTATAGTAACCTTATTCAACTATCGATAATCGATACACATCCTCAACGACCCATCCTTCTTCCGCACAAACAAGACTGGCGCACCCCAAGGTGAAGTGGTAGGCCTAATGAAGCCCTTATCCAGCAAGTCCTTCAACTGTACTTTCAACTCTCGCAACTCTGCTGGGGCCATTATGTATGGAGGGATAGAAATCGGGTGAGTGTCGGGTAATACATCAATGCTAAACTTAATCTCTCTTTCAGGAGGAAGACCTGGGAGTTCATCTGGAAAAACATCTGGAAATTCATTGACTACGGGAATTGATGGTAAAGTAGGTAACTTCACCTCCGCATCCATAACGCGAACAAGATGATAGATGTAACCCTTTGAGATCATTTTCCTTGCTTTAAGATAGGAAATAAACCTACCTTTCAGCGTAACAATATTCCCCTTCCATTCAATGATGGATTCACTAGGAAATTGAAATCTAACCATCTTCGTACGACAGTCAACATTTGCGTAGCATGAGGCCAACCAGTCCATTCCCATTATCACATTGAAATCAACCATTGCTAACTCAAATAAATCCACCGAGGTTTGACGACTACAAATCGTCACGGTGCAACCTCTATATACTCTCTTAACAATAACAGAATCTCCTATTGGAGTAGATACCGCAAATGGTTTACTTATTAATTCAGGTTCGACGCCAAACTTATCAACCACAAGGGGTGCAACATATGATAATGTAGATCCCAGATCAATCAATGCATATATATCATAAGAAAATACAGACAGTATACCTGTAACAACATCCGGGGACGACTCAAGATCCTGTCGACCTGCTAGAGCATAAATTCGATTTTGAGTACCACTCGAACTCGGCACTGTGCCTCTACCCCTACCATGACCTGTCGGCTGCTGGAAACCCCGTGTTGGAGGTCGAATTGATGAGGAAGAACCAGACGCAGGTCCAGTCGGCTGAACCATACCATCACCTCCTCTATTAGGACAATCCCGTCTTATATGGCTAGGCTGTCCACAAGAATAGCATACATCAGAACCTCGACGACATAGTCCAAAATGGGCCGTACCGCACTGATCACAACGCGGTGTTGGGGGCCTCGTCTGACTAGTATCCTCGTGATGTTGCAAGCCAGATGCCCGCGAACTCTGACCTGGACCCGAATAGGTGAATCAATCATATCGAGGTCTCTGAAACTATGGAGGGGCACTAGGTACAGGTGGCACCGAACTCCTCAAAGACTGGGGCCTGACACTACTTCTGAAGTCACCAGAATACCCTGCAAATCTCGTCCTCTTATGCTGGCTCCTATCCTGCTCCCTATCTGCCCTCTGCTGGTGCTTCCGATCCTCTAGAGTCTGCGCATAAGCTTGAATACGGGAAATATCCATGTCCTCTATCAAGGATGCTGTCGTGCACTCATTTATCAGATATGGTCCCAATCCATTCACGAACAAATGAACCCTATCGCTCATCTCAGCCACCATATAGGGAACATACCTTGCTAGAGAATCAAACTGCATACTGTACTCTCGCACACTCATGTTGCCTTTTCTAAGGTTCAAGAATTTATCATCTCTAGCTCGTCGTACCTCAACTGGCAAGTAGTGACGAAGAAACGCCTCAAAAAATTCTTTCCACACAGGTGGGGAAGCATTCGGACCCCTGGATCTTTCCCAACTATCATACCAGAAAACTGCTAAATCCCGTAACCGATAAGAGGCCAACTCTATTGCCTCCGTATTACTAGCATGCATAACCCGCAGTGTGCGACGAATCTGATCAATAAAAGTCTGCAGGTCCTCCTTGGGGTCTGACCCGGTAAACACTGGGGGATCTAGATTAATAAAATCACGAACTCTGGCACTAATCGGTCTATCAGTAGCATCGGTATTCTGCCTCTGAGTCTGAGAAGCTACCAAGCTAGTCAACAACTGTACTGCAGTCCGCAAGTCCTGGTCTGTAGTACCAGATAGAGGAACTGGGGATGCTGGGTGACTTCTAATGTCCTCTGGTGAAGGCGGAGTAGATGAGGTCCGAGACGGCATCTCACTCTGAGGCTCACTTTGGCCTTCTCTAGCTTGGGGCACCTGACTGGTACCCTCTCCTGCATCTGTACCAAGCCGTCTACTAGTTATTTGCTTCCTAGTCGAAGGCATCACTGAAGGAAGACAAGGCGAATGTTAGGAACGAACACTTACGACTCAACTCTACGCAAGATCTAGATTTAAGAAAAATGTAACAACTCTAAATGTCAGGCAGCCTCCTGATTATAAATGTGGCGCGCTACACACCCATAATCAGGACTCTATTAGACACGACTCATAGAAAATTCCTAGGACAGACCTGCTCTGATACCAAGTTTTGTCACGACCCAAGCCGGAGGGCCTCGACCGGCACCCGGACCCTACTCGCCGAGTGCCGACGTACCTGTCATCAAACTTATCCTATTGTCTATAAGGACCGACGAGGCTAGTATAAATAACGAACAATGATTGTAATCAACTGAAACTTTTTGATAATGACATGTACATGCATATATAATATGGCAAACAAGTGTCACGACCCAAGCCGAAGGGCCGCGACGGGCACCTGGACCCTTCCTGCCGAGTACCGGCATACCTGCTATCTTACTTTCTTTGTTATGTATAAGGTAGATGATGCCAGTATGAATGGTAACAATAATCATAGTCGACTGAAACCTTTCGATAGCTACATATTCATACATATCAACTGAAGCACCATACAATGACATGAACATACTGTTATACATAACATGGAAAACAAGGCTGCAATGCAAAAGCCATACAACAAAATGCATTTGCCGACGAGGCAATACAACTGTACATATGTCAACCCATTGTTGTCTATACACAACCAACACTTGTCTATGAGCCTCTACAAGAACATACATAATGCAACCTGTGTCGGAACAGGGCCCCGACATGCCCATAATGCCTATAACAAAATGCATACCAAAACTACGGCAAGTCCGAAGGAGGGATCTTGCCAATATCTGCTGAACTGGATAGCCTACTGCGGTGGGGGAGCCTCGTCTATATGTCTTCCTGGACCTGCAGCACGACATGTAGCGTCCGCAAATAAGCGGACGTCAGTACGGATAAGGTACTTTTTTTTTTGATTAAAATGATTTTATTATTTAGATATTAAAATTTACATAAAAGGAGGGGGACATAAACCTTACCTCCCCAGTAAAATACAAGTACTTTGTCTTAAAAATAACCAAAAGGTGATAGATTTGCCTTTGTGGATCAAAAGATTCTAGAGTTGTCCAACCTAGGTAGATGTAATGTCTATCTATGTTAGTGTGATAGATAGTCATATTTACAAAAACAAGATGAAGTAAGTCTAGGTCGGCTTTGCTGATTACATATATTCCTATTTCTAATGCTATGATGAGAGTTATCTGCCTGCTCCCAATTCTTTGACAGTGAGTATTGGTATGAGGTGCCATGATCTGTTTGGGAGGATGTTGTTTGTTGTGAATGTTGATGTTGCTTCTGTATTCTATGCTGCTTGTGATGCTGTCCCATGCTCTCCATAGTGTTGTTGATTCCCTGCTGATAATGTAACTGTTGTTGCTGGTGAGGACTCGGTTTGTGTTGAGTTTCATGTTGGTGTCGAGGCTGCTAGATTTCAGATTTGCTGATGATTGCTTTGAATGTTGCTGGACTGTTTTTTCCTGAGCAGTCTTCCTGTTTGTATTGCGTTTGTTCTTGCTGCTGAATTGCTGCTTCTGTTGTGTGAGTGTGCTATAGTCTCTCTGTTTTGTTATTTGTGTCAAACCTGACTGTGTGATCTGTTGAGGCTGTGCGATTTTGCTGCTGGATGGTTGCTGACTATGTCTGAGGTTACTTTGATGGATGCTGCTGTCTCTGATGTTTCTGTTGTCAAAGCTGGTGTCATGTTTATTGTGCTTGCCCTTTAA
>MCJB01048711.1:1925-23332 GCA_002018475.1 Nicotiana obtusifolia
GATTTGACCTAGCGTGACTTCAAACCTCCTATAGAATTCCACTATTATCGGATCTATAGGCCCCATGGTAAAGGGGTAGGTATACACGCTGATATATCCCTCAACGTGGGTAATAATGGATTCGTTTTGAGAAGGAACAACCACCTCTTTATCTTCCCAATGACATTCAGCTTTCACCCTATCAAGATGATTATGGGTGATTGAGCTAACGTATTCTGATACAGGTTCGCCACGACCGGGAACCGAAGATACCTTCTCAACTTTAAAGTCAGAACTGGTAGGGCACCCTACGGGGACGAAGGCTTTCAACAGCGGCTCTGATGAAGGTTCGTCAGTGCGAGCCGTATCAGTGGGAGAATTTGGTCTAGGAGGGATAGATTTGGAGGTTTTCGCCATTGAAATATTAGAAGTCAGTTTCAACGAAGGGTTCGAAGGTTAGAGAGTAAAAGTGGAAGAAGAAGAAACGTTAATGGATGTAAAGGTGAAAAAGGTTAATCCATTGGTAAAAAAGGTATTTATACTTCACTAGAGGCGGCGGCACAAAGCACGAAACGGTCAGGCATTAAATACACACATTAAGTGCCTGCAGCATACACGATAACCAAGGATGGGACTTATGATGATTGCTTATTTTGGCATTATTCAAACGTCATAAAGATGTCGTCACAATCTATTTGCTTTCGAGGGTGAGTATCAATTCGGTATCGCTACTACCGGATGTATCGGTTATGAGCTGCGATAGGTCGGTAAATGCAAATTCACATCGTTTATTATCTTTACTCTCTAATAAACGAGGGGACTATCTGTATTGGGTAAAGTATTTCTACACGGGTTCGGGTCAGGACTGACCCAATTAGAAGGAGTTACGATGTGGACATCGGGTTCATAGATAAAGAAGAGATGGGTCCGGTATTCGACGCAACCGGAATAGGGTGCGACCGACTGGGAGATGTCATAGGACCGAAGATCGGAGACCGGACTCAAGCCGCACATTCAGCCCATCGCCGGATATTTCTCCAAGAGTGATTGTCTCAACCGTCTCAACCGTTACAACGTGATTTGGGGAGATTCTATTACGGATTTTACGGGATTTATCCCGTAATCAGTAACTTACCATGTTTGTAACAGTAATTGTAACCTATAAGAAGGGATTTTGGCTCATAGTTGTAATCATCTGAAAAACGTGAATAAAAGTTCTTCTCTCTTTAACTATCAAAATATAGATATTATTATTTCCCAGAAAGATTTATAGCTCTTTACTTTCTTCACCAGCACCAACGGTTCAGTCTTTCTTTCTTAGTATTTTAGTTGTTTTATTACATTGTTATTCAAGTATCAACTGGTTTACGGATCCTTAGTACCACGAACAAAATTCAATTGTTACCCGATTTACAGGGTAAACAAACTCAATAATAAAAGACCTGAGTTAGTCGAAGGAATCTTTACTCTAGTCATAACTCTATATTAAAGGGATCTGTTTCATTTCGAATCAATCAATATATTGAAAAGTAAATCTATTAATTCAAGTTTCTAAAATCAGTTTATTATGAGAATTAATTTTTTAAAAGATTTTTAGGTGAAAAATAATTTGTATTTGGTTAATTAATCTAAAAAAAAGAAATTTGAGCAGTAATTGATATTTGGTCAAGCTTTTAAGTGTATTTTTCTCAAAAATACTTTTAAAAAAAGTATTATTCGTGAGAAGCTACTTTTTTTTTGCTTCTCAACTATTGCTTCTACTCCTACTCAAAAATATATTTTTTTTCTAAAAACTTGATCAAATATCTTAATTTTAAAAAAAAATACTTTTGACCGAAGAAAGCACTTTTGGCTAAAAAGAAGTTTGGCCAAACATGCTAGGAATCTCGTCATTTTTCAAGTTATAAATTGAACTAATCTCACTCTAAAAGGTTATTATTTTTAGTGTTTCCTGGATTTTAGTTTATCAATTTAGTTTAATAAGATATTTTTATTCTGAAAAATCTTAAATTAAATTTTTTAATTTAAAATTTCAAAACAAAATAAATAATCACTAATCCCTAAATATCATCCTGCGATCCTTGTCTGTGCAGTTACCTGATGCTTTTCCCCTTTCTCCAAATTTCCTTCTTCCAAAGTCCGTTAGTTTGGGAAGCCCGAGGCAATCTTCTCATAACAATATAAACAACTGGCACTTTACGACGTCGTTAAGTCAACCAAAATTTCAATCTTCACGTGATTTGCACAACCCCAAAATCCAAGATCCGCACACCACCATCGTCTTCTGCAACAACTTCAACTCTAATCATATCGAAACACAACTCAAGAAACCCAACAAAATTCCCCTTCTTCATTAGGTAATTGTTCATCTACTCACATCGTATGGTTTTATAACCATCATTTTCTAGGTTTTCTTATGATTTTCTTGTCTGACATCACACTTTATTATTGAACTCTAATTGAAACATTTGAAAATAATATCTAAATTGGTATCAGGAAATATTGATTCTTTTTCACTTTTCTGAAAAATTATAGATGTGGGTACCAAAAAAAGATTGATTCTTCCTCACTCTTTTTCACCTTTTTAGAAATATATTGATATTGGGTACCAATAAAGGTTGAATCTTTTTTGCTTTTCCAGAGACCCTTTTGTTTCTTGAAGGAAAAATACAAGCTGTATTGGTGAGATTTGGGGCATGCAATGCCAGAAAATAATGATGCAGAGCAGGTCAGAGATGGTTCCACATCTGATGAAAATGTTGAGCTTAGTGCTGCTTCAGGTGTAGTTGTAGATGGAGGGGAAGTTTCAGTTTCTGTAGAACCAGCTGCTCATAATCAGGTCTTAATTTGCCTATCTTGATTTTTTTATCTCGATGTTTTATGTGTCGGTGCATTTATGTGTGCATGGCCTTACTGTTGTTTTCTAGAGTTCTTCATGTACTGAATATAGCTTCCAAAAACTTATCATGCTTATAAACTTTTATACCTTGTTACATGGACTTCATTAGTTATGGTGTTGTAGAGAGTGGGTGCTTTGACGCTTGTGGTTTCATTGGAGGAAGCACAGTATTGGCTGTTCATGAATATCTCAGGTCGTTTTATTGAAAATTATTTGCAATATTAGATGGAAATGGGGATATTGCATTCAACTTTTAAATATTGAGGTAAAGGCATGCATGATAACACTTTAGGGTCTTATTTGCTTGCCTGGAATTTGGGTCTTAATAAAAATCTTGTTTGCTTCTTCTATTTTGGAACATTTGATTATTGTCTATCATTTTCATATTGTTCCGATTACGTTTTAGTGCCTTCATAGCTCATGTGTTAGTCTTGTAAATAAATATCTTTAGAGCTTATTTCTTGGACAAACTCTTTGCAGGTGGATGCTACGGATGTAAATCTTGGGGGATCAGTGACTGCAGCAGAGTATGTAGAGAATGATACAAAAGATATAAGAATGGCAGAAGATGGGGGAAGGGAGGACATGTTTGTTGATTGCCCTGATGTCATTGAAGGTCCTGAAACTCCGCGGTGTGTAGAGGAGAGCAATGATGCACAGGATAGTCGACTGGAAGGATTGAGCAAGGGATCACATGATCAAGATTTGAAAGCTGAAGTAGAACACTTGCGCAAAATGCTAAGCGATAGTGTTGCTGAAAAAGATCGGATTGCTCGAGAAGCTGAGGTTGGTTTTAATTGAGGTTGTTTTACTGCTATATTCAGGGATATTTTATTTGATCACCTCTGGCTTTATGTGCAGGAAGAAAGAGCAGCATCTATGTGCGAACTCACTCGCCTAAATGATCAACTTAAGGATCTGATTGGTAGTCGGTCACTGCTAAATAAAGATGATAGTGAGTTAGTTGAGAATCTTCACCAAAGTGAAGCAGGAGTCAGGCATTTGGCCTCTGGTGCCTCATTGCATGAGGTGGTAACAGATGTCTCCAAGTTTCTTAAAGAAGCTCTGGATGAGCGTGTTCAGACTGAGAGCAGAATCAGAGAACTTAATGACATCATACATATGAAGAATCAAGAAATTGATGTCCTCAATTCAAAGGTTTCTGTGTGTTCAATGTCACGTGATGTTGCTCTTTCTCAATTAAATTCAGAACAAGAAACTTCTGCTTACTTGTCTGAGGTTCAACTTGAGAAGGAGCATCATATGACAGTGATTGCTAACGAGATCTTAGCATCTCTTGCTTCAGCAGTTCCTCAAGAAGAAATCTCTGATGAATCAGTTACAGGAAAAATGTATCATGTCCAGAATACAATCTCATTTTTAGCTGAGAAGTATAACGTTTTCCTTTCTGAAGTCGACCAACTTAGACAGAGTTTAACTGAAGTTGCATCAGATCACAGCATGCAGGATGAAGTGGGGGTGTTGGTTGCTGCACATGAGGTATTGGCTGAATTTAGAACAAGAGAAGTGAATCTAAACCAACATTTGAGCTTTTTAAGTGATGAAAATGGAAAGCTGTCCGAGGAACTTAATAAGCATAAATTGATGGTTGAGAATGCAAATGCTGAAATTACAAAGCTGAGTGCTGAAATTGAACAGGAGAGAACAAGGTATGCTAACACGAAAGAGAAGCTTAGCTTGGCTGTGACAAAAGGAAAGGCATTAGTTCAGCAGCGTGATGCTCTGAAGAAGTCACTGTCTGAGAAAACTAGTGAACTGGAGAGATATCAAATTGAGTTGCAAGAGAAGTCGAATAGTCTTGAGGCTGCTGAACAAACCAAGGATTTACTGGTAAGAAGTGAAAATTTAGCTGCATCACTGCAGGAAGCTCTCATTCAAAAGGAGATGATACTTCAAAAATGTGAAGAAATATTGTCCAAGGCCACTGGAAACGAGCAATTTCAGTCAACAGATACCATTCAGAAAGTCCAGTGGCTTGCGGATGAGATGAATGCATTAAATGAGACATCTGTGCAACTCCAAAGAGTGATAGATTCCCTGTCATCATTTGATTTTCCCCAGTCCGTACAATCAAATAGACCCGATGCACAGGTTGCTTGGCTCCTGGAATCATTTTATCTCGCTAAAGAAGAAGTAATAAAGTTACATGAGCAGATGATAGCAGCAAATGAGGCAGCAAATAATGAGATTGGTCATCTTACTGCTTCTCTTGTGGTAGAAGTACAGGATAGGAGCTACCTTAAAGAGGAATTGGAGGATTTAAAGCATAAATATGCAGTGCTTGTCCAGAAAGAGCAAGAGGCTTCAACAGATAAGGATCAAATCATCGATATGCTGCTAGAGGCATCTAAAATCAACACACACGACCAAGAATTGGTATTTCAAAGCCAATCTGACATGACTTTACTCATTACGAAATGCATAGAGAATATAAAAGAAGAAAGTAGTGCCTCTCTTGAATCCTATAAGCATCAGGTCGAGTCCTTTGAACAGATCCAGAGTAATTTGTACCTCAGGGATCTGGAATTGAGGTTACATGATCAAATACTCACAGAAGAGATGTCAGATAAAGCAGAGTTGAATAGATTGTCAAACCATTCGGTCAAGGTTACCGAGGAGCTTTCCGCTTTAAAGGAAGAAAAGGAATCTCTGGAGAAGAATCTCGAACAATACGAGGAGAAAGTTGCATTACTTAGGGAAAAGTTATCAATGGCAGTTAAAAAAGGGAAGGGGCTTGTTCAAGAACGAGAAAAATTGAAAGGAGCATTGGATGAGAAGAGTACTGAAATAGAGAAGCTCAAATCAGATTTACATCTGCAAGAATCTGTATCTGATGACCACAAGTTGCAGATTGATAAGCTCTCAGCTGAGGTGGACCGTATCCCTCAACTAGAGACTGATCTTGTGGCTATGAAGAATCAAAGGGATCAGCAAGAGCAGTTCTTAGTTGAAAGCAATAACATGCTTCAGAAGGTTATCGAGTCACTTGATGGTATTGTTCCTCAAGCTGATTTGGGTTTTCAAGACCCCATAGAAAAGGTCAAATGGCTTTCTGGATACTTAAGTGAGAGCCAAACTGCAAAGGTAGAGGCGGAGCAGGAGTTGGGGAGAGTAAAAGATGAAGCCAGTTCTTTAGCCAACAAATTGTTGGAGGTCGAGACAACCATTAAATCCCTAGAGGATGCATTATCTGCTGCAGACAACAACATCTGTCGACTCCTGGAGGACAAAAATGAGCTAGAAGCTGCTAAAGCATCAGTTGAAAAAGAATTAGAGAAAGCAATAGCAGAAGCTTCTTCTAAAACTGTGGAGATTGCAAATGTGTCCGCAGATAGAAAATCCATTGAGGATGCTTTGTCCCTGGCACAGAAGAATGTTTTGGTAATAAAGAATGAGAAAGAAGAAGCTTTACTTGGTAAGGATGCTGCTGAGTCTGAGCTGCAGAAAATCAAGGAGGAATTCACTTTCCATACCAACAAACTAAAGGTGGCGGATGAAACTATACAATCTCTTGAAGAGGCACTGGCTCAGGCAGAAAAAAACATATCTCTGCTTACTGAGGAAAATAACAGGGTACAAGTTGGTAGAGCTGATTTAGAGAACGAGATAAAAAATCTCAAAGGCGAAGCTGATTTCCAAAACAGCAAGCTAAGTGATGCTTTCATGAGTATAAAATCACTAGAAGATGCTTTATTGAATTCAGAAAACAAAATTTCCAATCTTGTTAATGAAAAGAACAATGCAGAAGAGGAACTTTTAGTTCTGACTTCCAAATTAGATGCCTGCATGCAAGAGTTGGCTGGATCACAGCGCAGTGTAGAAACTAATGTTCTGGAGCTCTCTACCCTTCTTAGCCGACTTCAGTTACTTCTGAAAGATGAGGCTTTGTTTTTCTCTCTCCGACAAGCTTTCGAGAAAGAGTTTGAGAGCCTAAAAGACATGGATTTTCTTCTTAAAGAAATCTGGGATTCTTTTTCTGAAATAGATTCCGGAATGCTGCCAGATTCTCCTGTAAAGGTAATCATGTGATATCATCATCGCACCTTTTTCCTCTTCTTTCTTCCCTTGTTCTTGCTTTTCTCTTTGAAATATGATCAGGTGGTCTGCATAGTCTAGATGTAACTTGTCTTACCTATCTGCTATGTTGTTTTTGTAGGATGACACATCTTTCTCAACTCCTTCAGTATCTGTTGTTAATGATGGTCTAATCGAGGAAGTAGCCAATGGTGAACCAAATGCAATTGATGGTGACATCACATTGCATCTCGGGAAAACTGTGGATAGATTCCAATTGAGAAACAAGATTCTTGCTGAGAACATTGGATGTTACTCGCAATTGATGGATGATTCGATCAGAACAATACTTAAAAAACTACAGTTGACAAAAAGAAAAGCTCTATCCATGATTGAACTCACAGAATCTCTTAAGCAGAAGGCCAGAGATGCAGAAGTTGGTCGGCAAGCGCAGGAAAATACTATACAATTGTTGGAAAGGGATCTTGAAGTTCTACTTTCTGCTTGTAATGATGCAACTAGTGAACTGGCTTCAACTCAAAATAGATTAACTGAACTTTGCTCCAACTTTGACCTGGAAAAGTTGAAGGAAACCTCACCCGAACAATTAGGAAATTTTGGTGAAGATGCTGTAGCACATCATCTGTTGGCGCTTGATAGCAGTGAGTCCGCAAAGAGCGCTGAGAAGCTGCTATTGGCGGCTAGACACAGTCAACATCTTACTGAACAGTTCAAAACTGTGGTGGATGTGATGGTTGGTACAATTAAAAATTTGCAGGTTAAATTGGAAGAAAGCAATAATACTTGTGTGAAAGTCTTGGAAGAAAAGGAGATTCACCAAGAGAGGATCTCCCAACTGGAGACTAATCTAGAAGCGTCAAATGATCTTTGCAATGAGATGAAGCTTAAGTTAGAGGATTATCAGGCAAAAGAGGATAATATCAAAGAGAAAGAAGCTGAAGTTTTGTCTCTTAATTCTAAAGCTTCACTGAAATTTCAAGGTACAGACTTTGTTTACTATGTTATAACTTTTTTTTCTTAAATTATGAAAATATTGGCCGTGGCTATAGTAGCTTACTGTCTTCTATTGGCCTGCTTTTATACCATTCTTTCAGAGGCTGAAGATTCAACCCTCTCTGCATCTCATATGAAATCTCTTTTTGATAAAATAAATGGGATGGAAACACTCATGGGGCCTGATGTGGGAGATGCAGAGGCCTATGATTCACCTGATGTCAGAAAGCTCTTTTATGTAGTTGATACTTTCCCCAGATTGCAGCTCCAGATGAGCTCACTGTCTCCTGAGAATAAAGAATTAAAGTCAAGCCTTGAGAAACAGATGCTGCAAATTGAGCATTTGAAGGAAGAAGTTGAAGAGCACATTAGAGATGAGGAGGACTATGGAAAGATGAAGAATGAGTTGTTAGAACTCACAATTGGTCTGGAAAATATGATACAAAAGCTGGGAAGCAATAATTTGGTTGGTCTCCGTAAAGAGACTCCGGTGACAGGGTTGTTACCAGTGCTTGATAAGCTGATTGTTGCCAAATTTTTGGAATCTGAAAATTTGAAAGCCAAAACAGAAGAGCTGCTTGCCGACTTGCATGGGACCCAAAAGGTTGTTGAGGACTTATCAAGTAAGGTTAAGTCACTAGAAAGTTCTAATCAACTTAAGGTTACACCACTTGAGATCAACCAGGAAAGGGGCATCTTTGAAACAGCTACCTTGCCTGCCCAGTCAGAGATATCTGAAGTTCAAGATGTGGTACGTTTGATTGCAATACATTGTATTCCTTTTTCAGTAGTCACACATTGCCTACTTTCAATATCTATCTTGCTTTTTTTGCGACCATTGCTGGTCATGTGTTATTCCTTAGCAGTGTCATCCTTTAGTTGGCTTGCCTTCTTAATTTTTTCTCTAAGGATGTAGCAAGTAAACCTAAAGAGGCCGAGAGTAAAGGTCTTTTGACAATTTGATTAGAAAATAATAGTTTGACAAATATGTAATAATTAAGTTGCGCTTTAGTTCCTCTGTTCTTTTAAGTTCTCGATAGAGACAAGATTTTTATGGAATCTGCAACTTGTACATTATTTTACTGCTTATTGATGCCTGTTGAAAAATTGTTCATGGAAGGATATAGTAAAATATTGCTGGTATATATTATAATGCAAGATAAATTAGAAAATGCATACAAAGATAAATCACACTAAATAAGCAAACTATATGATTTACTTAGGTCGCCATGAAACGCCCAAGTGGCATCCCTGAGACAAGGATAAACAGAACCGCAATCAATGCATTTGACCTTCTGACCATTAAGATATCTTGACGTGCCATTTTCTTCTGACCAAAAATGCTCTTTAGCACGGTCATGGCCAAATTTTCTACATCTCGTATGTGTAAGATAGCGGGGGAAAATATGTGCCATCTGTTGTTGCTTCTGCATTCTGAATATTTTAGTCTTCGTGCCTTTGAGACTGCCAGTGTTGAGTTGTACAAAATGATTTCTTCATCAGATCAGATACCTTCAATAACACCACTTTCAACTTATTGTCTATTTGGATCTTGATCACGGTTAAATGCAGGAATACAAGAATGAAGACTTACATATGTGCAAGTTGTGGCTTGATTATGCGTATATTTCTAACCTACAGTTCCTTGATTTGCTAATCCCTGGCTATTCGTGAAGATCATTCCACTATTCCGGAAATGATACTATATATATTTGGAGCCTTCTCTTTTGCAATTTAGAAGTGTTGAAGTGTCTAAACATCTAATCTAAAAACTTAAGCTTAAGGTGTTAGATAGAGCATACTTTTATTTACTTATTTAGTCTTCAACATGCCTCCTCACGTGTGGGCCTGATTCTTTTTAATGGTCCAAGCACGTGGATATTCTTTCTAATAGTGGGTTGCCATGGGACTAGAAACCAGAACCTCTGCCTGTTCTTTGATACCGTGTTGAAGTGTGACAGCATCTCATCTAAAAGCTTAAGCTTATAGATAGAGCACACTTTTATTTACTTAATTAAGTCTCCAACAAGAATCATAAAAAATTACTATTATGTAGGACTTCAAATTCTCTTAATTAAAAATTTAAAAATCTATTTCTTATTGTACATTGGCGTAATATAAAGAACCTTACATGAATTATATTTTAGGTTATATAGCCAACTTCAAACTTGTTTGCTTTCCACAAATCAAAGCAGACTACATGTTAGGTAAATTTGTGTATCCTTGCTGTCTAAATCACTTGCGTTTGTTTTCCAGTGCAAACTTCTCTTACATTGGTGTTTACTCAAGGAGCTCTCAAGCGTTTATTATTTGCTTTTCCTCTCAAAGTAGCTGTGGTGATGATAGGATCTTATGTAAATTGTATTACCTCTCTGCATTGCTATGCTATTGCAAAAACGATATATGCTTGTTTCTTGCAAAACAAATATAAAGTGGAGTGGTATGACTTAACATTTCTTCTATAAACTAGGAAGAAAATGTGGGTGCACAAAGCAGTATAACCTGCTGCATTCGTGTCGTTGCAGGTGCCAGTTAGTAAGAATTTAGCCTCTTCTTCAGTTACATCAGCTGCTCATGTCCGAACTTTGCGGAAGGGATCTACGGATCAGCTTGCAATAAATATAGATACTGAATCTGAACGGTTAATAAATGACGAGGAAGCTGACCAAGAAAAAGGTATAGTTATGGAACTTTGAAAATTTTGGAAGAGGAATTTTATGTGTGACAAAAGTAAATTTCTCTCCTGTTGTGCAGGTCATGCATTCAAGTCTCTCAATACATCAGGTCTTATTCCAGGGCAAGGGAAGATGGTTGCCGACCGAATTGACGGAATTTGGTAATATCTTAGAGCTACTCTTGCTAGCTTCTCATTGACTTTATGGACGAAAGTTCAATTTTTTCCTGCATTTCTTAAAGTCTAGGAATAACCTTTGCCAATCAAAATTCAGAGACATTAGATTCAGGTCAAGCATTGCTTGTTGACTCTTGCGACAACAGAAATGGTGATGTTATCTTGCTAGGTTCTCATGCCTCATACCATGATTTTCTAACGATCTCTACCATTTGTTACTTACATGATTTTTTTGAGAGTGGTGTATGGAGGGGGTTGTGTCAAAGATTTATATGCTAGCAGAAAATGTAGAGAACTTGTAGTACTTAATTTTGTGTTTTGTATACTATTTGTCTGAGATGAGCTTAAATGGAGAGACATGGTCAGTGAGGATTCATATTGCGGATCCAAACTTGCTTGAGATTGAGGCGTAGTTGTTTGTGGTGCAGGGAAGCAGTTGTGTCCAGTTCTTGTTTTTGATTGACACCTACTAGAAGTTTTGAGTCCTGAACTTTCTACCACCATGTGTGCTTGCTCGGTTTTGTCAATCTAACACTTGGTTTCCTGTTATGTTCAGGGTATCTTCGAGTCGAGCTTTGATGAGTCATCCAAGGGGCAGGCTAGGTCTTATTGCCTATTGTTTGTTCCTGCATATTTGGTTGTTGGGCACCGTTTTGTGATGATTGATCTACCAGAGTTCTTGTTAGAGATTGTTTTGCAGTTGTACATTACATATTATTGTCATTCTTTTTTTTTTTCTTTTTCTTTTTTGCCTAAGATGTAAATGTTTTATAGGGTTACAGCAAGTTGATTCTCTGCAGTCACACATTTTTAGGGATTCAGAGAATGCATTTGGGAGAATGTTGGATAGTTGTTACATTAGCCAATTGATGTACTAGAGTTGAATGCAAATATCTGCTTTGGCTAGGCTTCACTCTCTTTTATTCACAGTCCAGTACAATGAATAAATGTTCTCTTTCTCTTTTCTTTATGCTCCTGGCTTATTGTATACGGTCGAAATTGAGCTCTACTACAACTTAGTAGATTTGGCTTGGAACGTGGCGACCACGGACTGGAGATTGACCTCGAGTCTCACCGAGCTAGAACCTGAGGTCGGAAGACCTACCATCGAGGAACTTTGAGTCCGGTCTCGACCATAGCCTCGAGCGAGCTCGGAAATAACAAACGGAAGATCGAAATATCTACGAGCGGGCGGGTATTATGACGGGAATTTCGGTGCAATATCGGCAAGGAGCCAACAATTAGCAAATTAAGAGACTTTTACCTTTAATAGAAATGTACCTAGAGTAGGATTCCTTTACTATATAAAAGGGGTTCGATAATTTATTGTACAGATTGTAACACGCATCCCAAAGCAATATATTGTTATTTCTAGTTCTTACTATCTCATCATTCTATTCCGGCATTGATTAAAGCATTTTAACTCAAGGTTGACCAACCTTTAAGGCCAAGATTGTTCAACTTGTGTGGTTGGCATTTATTTTTTCATCATTAATTTCAAAATTAATCTAATTTCTCATTTTGTATCAAGTTAGATCACGTATCTTTAGAGCCGCGTATAAATTTAATTGTTATTCAATTTTGAGGTTAAACAGTTTGGCGCCCACTGTGGGGCTAAGGATAATAATGGTTATTTGATACAAATCTCCATAACACACACTACTTTACACTTGCTCTTTGAAGTATCTTTGATTTCAAGCTAAAATACAAAATGTGGAACTCTCAATTAGCACCCCTGCATGTTGACAACGAGTCCGGGCATCAAGGTGAAAATAACAACATAGCACCCGGAAACGAGGTACCACCTACTGATCCCATTGGAATTCCGATCGCAGACCCGATTGACGCCTAATTCACATGTGGCTATCGATGCAAACTTGCCTACCGACCCCGAAAATAGCGTTCGTGGTGGAGTCTGATCGGCAACTTGAAACACTCAAAATGTTGAAGGAGACAGGATCAGTCTACGGGTGATCTTCGAAATGCTGCAAGCTCAATAGGCGGCGATAGCTCAATTACAGAACCAAAGCCACGCACCGAGCAGGGTTGGGCCCGATACACCCCCGGAAGTCAACCGCAAGGATGAATTAGTCGTAGAAAGGCCGGACGAACATGAATCGGAGGCTACCCCGAGATCATAAAGATGCTCGAAGAGCTGACAAAATGGATAGAATTAGGGGAGAAGAAAATCGAGGCTAACGTCAAAAAGGTAGAAACCTACAATTCCAGGATAGACCAAACCCCAAGAGCACCTCCGATATTGAAGGGCCTAGATTCCAGGAAGATCGTGCAAAAGCCTTTTCCTTCGAGCGCAGCTCCGAAGCCGATCCCCAAGAAGTTTTGTATGCTCGAATACCTAAGTATAACGGAACGACCGACCCAAACGAGCATGTAACCTCTTATACATGTGCTACTAAAGGGAACGACTTGGAGGACGATGAGATCGAGTCTGTTCTGTTGAAAAAATTTGGAGAGACCCTATTAAAGGGATCTATGATATGATATCACAACTTACCTCCTAATTCTATTGACTCATTTGCTATGCTAGCAGACTCTTTCGTAAAAGCACACGTTGGTGCCATCAAGGTCGAGACTAGGAAATTAGATATTTTCAAAGTCAAACAGGAGGATAACGAGATGCTCAGGGAGTTCGTGTTCCGGTTTCAAATGGAACGAATGGAATAGCCGCCTGTCGCTGATGATTGGGTTGTTCAAGCTTTCACTCATGGACTCAATATTCGAAGCTCGGTAGCTTCAGCACAGCTGAAGCAAAACCTGATAGAATACCCGATTGTTACATGGGCCGACGTGCATAACCGGTATCAATCAAAAATCAGAGTCGAAGATGATCAACTCGAGGCCCCTTTGGGGTCTGTCTATCCCATCAAAACCCTCGACAGAGTCAAGAGAGACATCGATTGTGAACTGAGGCCACACAGGGATCTGTATCAACCATATAATAGAGATTGGAGAAGCAGCGGGTCCGGGTGGAACTCCATGAGAAACGAAAGGAGAAATGACCGAGGTCAAGGCAACCGAGGACTCATGACCAAAAATGGCTTCGACGGGTCCGTCAGTCCTAAAGAAGCACCGAGGCTATCGGAATACAACTTTATTATCGATGCTGTCGCCATTGTATCAGCTATCGGGCCCGTCAAAGATACCAAATGGCCTCGACCTTTACAGTCCGATCCAACCCAAAGGGATGCTAACCAGATATGCAAATATCATAGCACTCACGGTCATAGAACGGAAGATTTTCGACAACTGAGAGAGGAAGTAGCCCGTCTATTCAACGATGGGCACCTTTGAGAATTCTTGAGCGATCGAGCTAGGAATCATTTCAGGAACAGGGATTCTAACAAACAGGTAGAACAAAAAGAACCTCAACACGTCATTAACATGATCATCGGTGGGGTTGATATCCCACAGGGGCCGAAGTTGAAACGCACCAAAGTATCCATCACTAGGGAGAAACGAACTCGAGACTACATACTGGAAAGAACTTTATCTTTTAATGACGAGGATGCGGAAGGGATCGTGCAGCCCCACAATGATGCATTGGTAATATGTGTACTCGTAAATAAAATTTGGTTTTAACGTGTGTTAATTGATCCAGGTAGCTCATCCAACATCATTCGATCAAGGGTCGTGGAGCAGCTCGGTCTACAAGACCAAATCGTGCCTGCAGTTCAACTTCTAAACGGATTCAACATGGCATGTGAGACCACTAAGGGCGAAATAACGTTACCAGTAAACACCACCAGGATCATCCAGGAGACCAAATTTTATGTGAAAGAAGGAGACATGAGGTAAAACGCTTTATTCGGGAGGCCATGGATCCACAATATGAGGGCGGTGCCCTCGACACTGCATTAGGCACTGAAATTCCCAACACCTGGCGGAGTGAAAACAGTCTACGGTGAAGAACCGACTGCAAAGGAAATGTTCACGGTCGAGGAGGTGATATCGGCATCTGCGATCTCAACACCAAAGGATTCGAACCAGATGGTAAAAAACGGGGCCAAATAGCAACCACCGATACAATCCTCGGCAGATTCGGACAAACAAAAGGAAGTCGAGGATGATGATTGTGGGGTTCCTAGATCTTTTATAGCCTCCGATGATTCCGACGCCACTAAATCGACGGTCGAGGAGCTGGAACAAGTCATATTGCGAGAACGCTTGCCCGATCGAAAGGTATATCTGGGCACGGGGTTAAGCTCCGAGCTCAGGGAAAAACTCATTCAATTTCTTATAACTAACTAAGATTGTTTCGCTTGATCCCACCTTCACATGACATGGATCCCATTGGAGATAACCACTCACATGCTAAGCCTGGACCCAAAGTTCCACTCGGTCAAATAAAAGAGGAGACCATAGTCCGAGATCAAGCATGCTTTCATCAAGGACGAGGTATCTAAACTTCTTAAAATAGGGTCTATTCGGGAGGTTAAATACCCGGATTGGTTAGCAAACATAGTGGTAGTCCCTAAATTGGGAATAAACTAAGAATGTGTGTAGACTACAAAGATTTGAATAAGGCATATCCCAAAGACTCCTTTCCTTTGCCCAACATCGGCGGTATGATCGATGCCACGGCCGGACACGAGATCCTCAGTTTTCACAACGCCTATTCGGGGTACAACCAAATACGGATGGACGGTGGTGATCAGGAAAAAACTTCTTTCATCACTAAATACGGCACATATTGTTATAACGTAATGCCATTTGGATTAAAAAATGTCGGTGCCTCATACCGCGCCTAATAAATCGGATGTTCGAGGAAAAAATAGGAAAATCAATGGAAGTTTACATTGACGACATGTTAGTTAAGTCGTAGAGGACCATTTAAAACATTTGTAGGAAACCTTCAGCATACTGAAGCAATACAATATGAAGCTGAACCCGGAAAAATATGCGTTTGGAGTTGGGTCGGGTAAGTTCCTCGGATTCATAGTATCCAATCGGGGAATCGAGATCAATCCCGATAAAATCAAAGCCATCGAAGATATCACGGTCGTGGAAAACGTGAAGGCCATGAAAAGGTTAACTGGGCGCATAGCCACCTTGGGGCGATTTATTTCGAGGTCATCCGACAAGAACCATCGATTCTTCGCACTGTTGAAGAGGAAGAATAACTTCTCGCGAACCCCGGAATGCCAACAAGCTTTGGAGGAACTCAAGAGGTACTTATCGAGCCCGCCGCTACTTCACACACCAAAGACAGATGAGCAACTGTACTTGTAATTAGCGGTCTCGGAGATAGCGGTAAGTGGAGTCCTAGTTCGAGAAGAGCAAGGTACGCAATTTCCAATTATCTATGTTAGTAGGACCTTAGGTGAGGCCGAACTAGGTACCCTCACCTAGAAAACTGGCGCTCGCTTTGCTAAGTGCCTCTTGGAAGCTAAAACCATACTTCCATTGTCACCCCATATGTGGCGTAACTACTTACCCGTTGAGGAACGTTATGCATAAGCCCGAACTCTCGGGCCGGTTGGCCAAATGCACCGTAGAAATAAGTGGGTACGATATTGAGTACCGACCTTGGATCGCCATTAAGTCTCAAATTTTGGCAGACTTTGTGGCCAGCTTTACGCCGGCCCTAATACCCAAGGTCGAAAGAGAGTTATTGGTTAACTCAGAAATTTCCTCGAGAATCTGGACCCTCTTTACAGACGGTGCCTCAAACGCAAAAGGGTCCGGACTTGGCATCGTACTAAAGCCACCAACAGGTAATGTAATTAGACAATCTATTAAGACTGTGAAATTGACTAAAACGAGGCCGAATATAAGGCCATGATTGCAGGCCTTGAACTAGCCAAAAGCTTGGGGGTAGAGGTGATGGAAGCCAAGCGCGACTCCCTCCTCGTGGTAAACCAGGTTAATGGAACATTAAATGTTAGAGAAGAATGAATGCAAAGATACTTGGACAAGTTACAGGTGACAGTAAATAGTCTCAGAAGTTGCGGTAAGTGCGGTTTTAGTCCGAGAGAATGAAGGTACGCAATCTCCCATTTATTATGTTAGTAAAATATTAACGGGAGCAGAAGCTCGTTATCTACATTTGGAGAAACTGGCCTTAGCTCTCGTAGTCGCCGCTTGGAAACTGAGGCCCTACTTCCAATGTCACCCCATAGCATTGTTGACTACTTTCCCTTTATGGAACATCCTCCATAAACCCGAGCTCTCGAGTATATTGGCTAAATGGGCCGTCAAAATGAGTGAATTCGACATAGAATATTAACCAAGGACTGCAATTAAGTTGCAAGTCCTGGCTGACTTCGTGGCCGATTTTTGTCTAGGATTATTCCAACGTAAAAGGGTCCGAGCTCGGTATAGTCTTAATCACGCCTTCGGGGGAAACCCTAAGGCAAGCCATCAGGACTGTCCATTTAACAAACAATGAAGCAGAGTATGAAGCTTTGATTGTAGGGAACGAATTGGCCCGGGACTTGACTCCGAGGTCATCGAAATCGAATGCGACTCATAGCTGCGGTAAATCAGGTCTACGAGATCTGCGAGACCAAAGAGGAGAACATGCAACATTACATGGTAAAGGTTCAGGCTCTGTTGACGCTATTCCGGGAGTGGTCAATTACTCATATCCCAAGGTAAGATAACGCAGAAGCAGACACATTGGAAAACCTAGGATCATCGACGAAAATAAAGGGATCGGAGTCCAAGACAGTAGTACAACTGATGAACTCAGTCCTGGATACAGATGGTTACAATGAGGATTTGGTATGGAACTAGATGAATGAAATCATCGATTATCTCGAACACGGGAAGCTACCCGAGGACCCCAAAATATCGCGGGTGCTGCACGCCAAAGCAGCGATATAGCTTCAAGAGAGGCCAATTGTATAGAAAATCTTTTCAAGGCCCGCTGACCCGATGCTTAAGGGGATCCGAAGCAAACTATGTCATGACAGAGGTTCACGAAGGGATATACGGCAACCATTCGGGCACAGATTCCTTAGTGCTGAAGTTGGTAAAGAGAGGATATTATTGGCCCCGCATGGAACAAGAAGCCAAAGACTTTGTACGAAAATGTGATAAGTGTTAACGCTACGCACCTCTGGTGCATCAACCGGCAGAACCCTTACATTCGGTTATGTCCCCGTGGCCGTTCATGAAATGGGGGATGGACATCGTCAGACCACTGCCACCGGCTACTGGAAAGGTAAGATTTCTTTTAATTTTGATTGACTATTTTTCTAAGTGGGTGGAAGCAGGTCCTTATCAAAAGACCAGAGAATGCAAAGTGGTGGATTTCTTATGGGAAAATATAATTTGCAGGTTCGAAATACCAAAAGAGATAGCATGCGACAATGGGCCACAATTTATCGTCGCAAAAATTGCAAAGTTCCTCCAAGATTTAGAACTAAGGAGGATCACATCTTCACCCTATCATCCGAGCACGAACAGTCAAGCGGAGTCGACGAACAAAGTGATTATTCAAAACCTCAAGAAAAGGTTGTAAGTAGCTGAAGGTAACGGACCCGAGGAATTACCCGGAGTTATATGGGCATACCGAACTACGACTAAGTCAAGCACAGGGGAAACCCCTTTTTCCCTCGTGTACAGTGCAGAAGCTTTAATCCCGGTGGAAGTAGGGGAATCCACCTTGAGATATTTCTAGGCAAATAAAGAATCGAACAACAAAGCAATGCTAGAAAGTATAAGTTAGCCACAAGTAATGGCAATTTCTTTTCAGCATAGCAAATGCTTATGTACTTTTTGAAAATAGAAGGAATAAAATGAAATCCTTTTGTTTTTATCTTGTTTCTTGTCTGAACGATGAATTAACTTTGTCATTTGAAAGTTAAACAAGTACTTCAAATTCTAGTGCCATAATGAACAGGAGACGTCCTCTTCAAGAGCACCGTAAACATAAGAGGGCCCTCTCTTATAAAAACCTCATGTTAAAGGGTTGGTTCCGAAAGAATTTATGCTCTGAATCAAAATGCCTTGGGGGAAATATACACCCGAAGCCGTTTATGAAAGGACGCACAAAGTAAACTTGCGCAAATACTTATTAAAGCCCTCATGAAAAAGGGCTGATGCCAAGAGCCAAAAATTTTTTCAGAGAGAATACACCCAAAGCTTCACATAATAAGATGCAAAACAAAAAAGCTTGCACAAAATTCTTAAGCAAAAGGAAGAAAATGCAAAGATTAAAGACTTGCGTGAATAATCAAACGAAAGGAAGACTAAAATAATACTTGAGCAAAAGATGTTTTTATTTACAAAAACATGTCAAAACGGCACAGGTAAAAGAATTGGAAAAAGAAAGAAAAGCTAAACTGCAGTATCTCCGGAACCAGGAGGAAGAGAAGTGTCCGCGCCCCCGGGAGAAGTAGACGGACCCACCGATGGCTCAAACATTTTCACTAGTTTGGCCTTCAGCATCATCATCCTCCGATTCTTCTTCAGTTCCCGAGAATTCGGAACCGGAACCAGAAGGACTAGGTGCATCAGACCTCGCTGGGAGTCCACTTTTAGCAGCTAACTCAAGCTCACGGGCCTTAGCAATTTTGGCATCAAAATCAATTACACCAGCTTTGGCCTCTTCCAAGTTTTTCTCCTCATGATGTACATAGCATAAGTCTTCTCAACAACGAGGGAAGCCGCTCAGCGCTTAAGTTCTTCTTTGAGTTGGGTTACCTAGACAGAAAGGCTTTGTCGGGCGGACCTAGCAGATTTGAGGCTGATATCAAGGTCACAGTTGAACTAAAAAGCCTATTATGCTCGATAGTTTTTCTGTACTTCTCTTCCAGCTGGGCGTGCTTCGTCCCCGTAGCAGCAAGCTCCTCAATTTTGGAGTTCAAAGCTACCTGTAAATTGATCACTCTTTCAGCGGAGGCAGCCTCGCGTTCGCTTGCAGCGAGAACGACGTTATGGACTTCAGCCCATTTGGCCCTAGCTTCGTCAAATCTAACCCGCAACAGGCCAATTTCTTGGTTAAGGGTTACCACTTCCTGCTTGCTTTGGCGCAAACGAGCCTCCACTACAACAGCCTCAGCAGCTTTGGCTTCCAATTCTGAAAGGCGAGTGGCATGTTGCTTTTGCTCTACCAAAAGCTGATCCCGTGTGGAGATAATCTCTTCCTTTTTATGAATCAAACTCTGAAGGCCCTCGGAAGTAAGAAAGTTGGCCTACAAAGTAAGAAGGGTGAAATTCAGGATATGTTCATACCCTAAAAGAGTAATAAAGGAAGAAAGGAACATACCGCTGCGGCATTGTGCATGGTGTTATTCAACAAACACTCTCTCGAGAGTGCCTGAATCTTATCCCATTCTTTCTAAAGCCAAAGGTTTTAGATAATTAGCAAGTTTCACTAGCCGGGCTAGCAAGTTGCATCCGGTAGAGACCGAAAGAGTAATTTTCCTCCTCATTTGCGGATCTTCAGAAGGGGCAGCATAATTTTGCCCCAAATTCCCATGAACTGGGGACTGTGGAAGAGGAACACCTTCTTTATGGTCAGGTGCGATTGGTGGAGATGATGTAGCAATTGCTGGTGGAAGAGTGGATGAAGATGAAAGTGATGTACCAGTTGCTGGTGTTGGTGAAGATGGAGATGAAGCTGATGGAGTTGAAGAGTGAGAAGCGGCTACATCAAATGCAGTGCTAGTTGTTGGATGCTCGCCAACCAAAGATGGCAAGGATCCGGTACTCAGCCCGCAGTACCAGGCACAACAATTGGGACCCGAAAATGGGAGTTGACATTATCTACCAAATCAAACTCTCCCACAAAGTGCTGAGGCATTGTCCTCGGTTGGTGAAACTATCTAACAGGTCGAGCATCCTATTAAAATGATGAGGATTGTCATTTTCTATGTAGAGAATCTCCCTCATCAGTAGCTTTTTCATCATCGCCAATCGTCATGGTGTCTATGACCGGGCCGAAAGGAGGGCCAATCACCATCAATAATGGAGATGATAGGGGGACATTGGTTCTCTCCCTCTTATTCTTTTCCCCGGTTGTGAAGGAGCGTTTTCTCTTCGGTTGTTTGTCTTCCGGACGGGGACTATGTAAAGAAAAATTTGCTCCCAAAGTAGGCCGGAGACACCTATTCGAGTGAGCGCCTCCTGAAGCAGCTTCGTTGCATCAGCAGGATCAGCCAAGACATCTTCCTTGAGAACAACAATAGAGCCTGCAGGTAGACCTAATTTCATAGATAAATTAGAAGGGATCAATCGAGTTCTTCTCAGGAAAAATAGAAACAAGGTGAGTTTGAATTATCATGATTCCTGGCCTTTCACTCATATTTAGAGGCCAATACTTTCCACAAGCGACTCTCGGGCTCGTAACATCCAATATCTTTTGCACCCACCGATCCAAACATTCAACCACCGGTGGGATCCATCGAGTTGCTGAACCAGGCGAAGGATGGAGGATCAATACGGCTATAGAAAAATATTTAGTAAAAGAAAATACTAAACAAAGAGCTTACGAGTGCGGTTCCAAGCGGCTGGAAAGGATCGAGCCGTTGCCGGAATGATGTCGTTGGTGGCAGCTTCAACGAAGCGTTCCATCCACCCACGGTTATTGTCATCATCCATGCTAGACAACAAAGCATGGTGGCCATGTTTGCAGAGGTTTATCATCCCCCCCCCCCCCCC
>MCJB01048711.1:23352-45582 GCA_002018475.1 Nicotiana obtusifolia
CCCCCCCCCCCTCCCGGCAGATTTTGGGAGAATAGAGATTCATCATATGAGCTAAGGTTAGCTCCTCTCCAGTCTCCTGGCACAAATGCCGAAGGCAAGCAACTGTCCTCCATACAAAAGGACTTACTTGTGCCAAACACACTTGGTAGCAGAGACAAAACTCCGCAATCACAGAGTCAAGCTCTTTGCTCAAAGAGAACGCACCCAAAGTAAAGGGATACGTGTAAAAATATGTAAACCTCCTTGGTTAGGGTGACTCGCTCCGATAGATCAGGAGAAATAATATCCAAGTTATGGTAGCGGCAGTCTTCCTTCACAGCAAGAATGCTAGAAGGACATATGAAAGAATTGTACCTACTGATGGCCCATGTACGAGAGTTAGCAGTAGGGAATTTCTCTTCGAAGTCTTTAATGGTAATAAGACTTATAGGGATGATGGAGCCCACTGTTGGAGGAGCAGATGCCTCGGCCTTGTTCTTGCTCTTCGAAAAATCGGTACGCTTTGAGGAAGAAGCCATTGTATGGAAGAAGTAGAAGGTTTTTGTTTGAAAAGAATTAGAGAAAAGATGAAGAGCAAGATGCAAGTTAGATAAGGGAAGCTTGAAAAATTATAAAGTATAAGGGAGAAGGTTGATATGTATAAGTAAAGGTTTTGGAGGCTAAATTCATGGCCAAGATTACCTCGATAATCGGCAGAAGTTGTGCTGAATCATGGGATGACGCATGTTCGGGGCATTAAATGCAGAGAGACATGCGTCTAATCAACCGTCAGAAGCCTTCGGAGGGAATTATAGTAATTCCTGCCAAAAGTGTGTTTCTACCAACTTCGCGGTAACAAAAAGTTATGCCACCGGAAAGCATGGGGACTATCTGTACAGGATAAAATATGTTATGACACGTGGCCATCCAAAAAAGGGACACGTGGAACCCAGGACCGGGGGTGGGGTGGCTAAAGACCGAAGGCAAGCAACTGTCCTCCATACAAAAGGACTTACTTGTGCCAAACACACTTGGTAGCAGAGACAAAACTCCGCAATCACAGAGTCAAGCTCTTTGCTCAAAGAGAACGCACCCAAAGTAAAGGGATACGTGTAAAAATATGTAAACCTCCTTGGTTAGGGTGACTCGCTCCGATAGATCAGGAGAAATAATATCCAAGTTATGGTAGCGGCAGTCTTCCTTCACAGCAAGAATGCTAGAAGGACATATGAAAGAATTGTACCTACTGATGGCCCATGTACGAGAGTTAGCAGTAGGGAATTTCTCTTCGAAGTCTTTAATGGTAATAAGACTTATAGGGATGATGGAGCCCACTGTTGGAGGAGCAGATGCCTCGGCCTTGTTCTTGCTCTTCGAAAAATCGGTACGCTTTGAGGAAGAAGCCATTGTATGGAAGAAGTAGAAGGTTTTTGTTTGAAAAGAATTAGAGAAAAGATGAAGAGCAAGATGCAAGTTAGATAAGGGAAGCTTGAAAAATTATAAAGTATAAGGGAGAAGGTTGATATGTATAAGTAAAGGTTTTGGAGGCTAAATTCATGGCCAAGATTACCTCGATAATCGGCAGAAGTTGTGCTGAATCATGGGATGACGCATGTTCGGGGCATTAAATGCAGAGAGACATGCGTCTAATCAACCGTCAGAAGCCTTCGGAGGGAATTATAGTAATTCCTGCCAAAAGTGTGTTTCTACCAACTTCGCGGTAACAAAAAGTTATGCCACCGGAAAGCATGGGGACTATCTGTACAGGATAAAATATGTTATGACACGTGGCCATCCAAAAAAGGGACACGTGGAACCCAGGACCGGGGGTGGGGTGGCTAAAGACCGAAGGCAACTGCTTTGTTTGTCACCAGAAAGAATAACACTCATAAAGATGTGATAAATGCTCTTCGCTCGATAGCATTTAATAGAGAATATTCCATAGCATTAATAGCAATTAGTTGACATTTATGTTCACTGTTACATTTTCATCAATGTCCCTCATAATTGGCAATTAAAGAAGGGCACGGTCCTAGGACCTTAGCTATATATAGTAAGCTCAGTTGTCATTGTAAAGGACACGAATTTTTTGGCAAACTTACGCTACATTCTATACAAAACTCAATACAATCTTATCTTCTTACTTTTTGATTTCGTTGTTGTTATGCCCGGAAACCTTGTTTTCGAAACTGTTGCTTCTGCTATTTCGTCTATATCCTAAGGCGAAGTATTGCATAATACTTCAACTATTTTATTATTTCAGGATCAAATTAATTCATTTGTCTAGAAACCACATATAATTTCAATTGTACCGTTTTACGGGTAAACAGTACATGGGCCGTCAGTAGGTACCCTACTTCCATACGTCCTTCTAGCATTCCTACTGTGAAGGAAGACTGTCGCTGCCTTGACTAGGATATTATTGCTTCTGATCTATCGGAGCGAGTCACCCTATCCAAGGAGGTATTTACATATTGTTACATGTATCCCTTTATTTTGGGGTACGTTCTCTTTGAGCGAAGAACTTGACTCCGTGATTGCAGAGTTTTGCCTCCGCTACCTAGTGTGTTTGGCACAAGTAAGTCCTTCTATGTGGAGGATGGTTGCTTGCCTTTTTGTGCCAGGAGACTAGAGAGGAGCTAACCTTAGCTCATATGATGAATCTCTATTCTCCCAAAATCTGCCGGGGGAATGATAAACCTCTGCAAACATGGCCACCATGCTTTGTTTTCTAGCATGGATGATGACAATGACTGTGGGTGGATGGAATGGTTCATTGAAACTGCCACCAACGACATCATTCCGTCAACGGCTCCATCCTTTCCAGCCGCTTGGAACCGCACTCGTAAGCTTTTTGTTTAGTATTTCCTTTTGCTAAATATTTTTCTATAGTCGTATTGATCCTCCATCCTTCACATGGTTCGGCAACTCGATGGATCCCACCGGTGGTTGATGATTTGGATCGATGGGTATAAAAGATATTGGATGTTACGATGCCTGAGACTCACTTGTGGAAAGAACTGGCCTCTAAATATGGGTGGAAGGCCAAGAACCATGATAATTCAAACTCACCTTGTTTCAATTTTTTATGTGAAGAACTTGATTGATCCCTTCTAATTTGTCTATGAAATTAGGTCCACCTGCAGGCTCTATTGCTGTTCTCGAGGAGGATGTCTTGGCTGATCCTACTGATGCAGCGAGGCTGCTTCAGGAGGCGCATACTTGAACAGGTGTCTCCGGCCCTGCTTCGAGAGCAAATGTTCCCCGACCGGAAGACAAACAACCAAAGAGAAAACGCTCCTTCGCAGCCGGGGAAAAGAATAAGAGGGAGAGGACCGATACCCCCGAGTTATCTCCGTTATTGATGGTGACTGGCCCTCTTTCTAGGTCGGTCATAGACACCGTGACGATCGATGATGATGAAGAAGCTACTGATGAGGGAGCTTCTCTACATAGAAAACGACGATCCTCATCATCTTAACAGGATTCTCGACCTGTTAAATAGTTACACTAACCGAGGATGATGCCTTGGCACTTTAGGGAGAGTTTGATTTGGTAGATAATGTCAACTCCTGTTTTCGGGTCCCAATTGTTGTGCCTGGTACTGTGGGGATGAGTACCGGATCCCTGCCATCTTTGGTTGGCGAGCATCCAACAACCAGCACTGCATTTGATGCAGCTGCTTCTCACTCTTCAACTCCATCAACTTCATCTCCATCTTCACCAATACTAGCAATTGCCACATCACTTCCATCTTCATCCACTCTTCCACCAGCAATTGCTACATCTTCTCCGCCGGCCGCACCTGACCATGAAGAAGGTGTTCCTCTTCCACAGTCCCCAGTTCATGGGAATTTGGGCAAAATTATGCTGCCCCTTCTGAAGATCCAGAAAGGAGGAGGAATGTTATTTTTTTAGTCTCTACCGGATACAACTTGCTATCCTGGCCGGTGGAGCTTGCTAATTGTCTAAAGCCTTTAGCTTCAAAGAAAGACTGGGAAAAGATTCGGGCACTCTCGGGAGAGTGTTTGTTGAACAACACCATGCACAACGCCGCAGCGATACGTTCCTTTCTTCCTTTGTTACTCCTTCTATTTTTGGGTATGAACATATTTTGAATTTTACCCTTCTTACTTTGTAGGCTAACTTTCTTGCTTTCGAGGGCCTTCAAAAGTTGATTCGTAAAAAGGAAGAGATTACCTCCGCACGGGATCAGCTTTTTGGCAGAGCAGGAGCAACATGTCGCTCGTTTATTGGAACTGGAAGCCAAAGTTGCTGAGGCTGTTGTATTGGACGCTCGTTTGTGGAAAAGAGAGCAAGAAGTGGTAACCCTTAGCCAAGAAACTGGCCAGCTGAGGGTTAGATTTGATTAAGCCAGGGCCAAATGGGCTGAAGCCCATAATGTCGTTCTTGCTGCAACCGAATGCGAGGCTGCCTCCTCTGAAAGAGTGATCAACTTTGAGGCAGCTTTGAACTCCAAAATTGAAGAGCTTGCTGCTATGGGGGCGAAACACGCCCAGCTGGAAGAGAAGTACAGGAAAACTGTCGAGCATAATAGGCCTTTTAGTTCAACTGTACGTGACCTTGATGTTAGCTCAAGTCTGCTAGGTCTGCCTGGGAAAAACTTTTTGCTGAGGTAATCCAACTCAAAGAAGAACTTAAGCGTTGAGCAGCTTCCCTCATTGTTTAGAAAACTTATTCTATGTACAAGATAAGGAGGAAAACCTTGGAAGAGGCCAAAGCTGGTGTCATTGATTTTGATGCTGAAATTGCTAAGGCCCGTGATCTTGAGTTAGTTGCTAAAAGTGGACTCCTAGTGAGGTCTGATGCACATGGTCCTTCTGGTTCCGGTTCCGAGTTCTTGGGAACTGAAGAAGAATCGTAGGTTGATGATGCTGAAGGCCAAACTAGTGAAAATGTTGAGCCATCGGTGCGTCCATTTACTTCTCCCGGGGGCGCGGACACTTCTCTTCCTCCTGGTTCCGGAGATACTACAGTTTAGCTTTTCTTTTATTTTTCCAATTCCTGTACCTATGCCATTTTAACCTATTTTTATAAATTAAAACATCTTTTGCTCAAGTATTGTTTGAGTTTTCCTTTCTTTTGAATATTCATGCAAGTCTTTAATCTTTGCACTTTCTTCCTTTTGCTTAAGAATTTTGCGCAAGCTTTTCTGTTTTGTGTCTTACTATGTGAAGCCTTGGGTGTATTATCCCAAAAAGTATTTTTGGTTCTGAGCATCAGCCCTTTTTCGTGAGGGCATTAATAAGTATTTACACAAGTTTACTTTTTGCATCCTTTCGTATAAGACTTTGGGTGTATCTTTCCCTAAAGGCATTTTGATTCTGGGCATAAATTTTTTCGTAACCAACCCTTTAACGTGAGGGTTTTTAATAAGAGAGGGCCCTCTTATGTTTATGGTGCTCTTGAAGAGGACGTTTCTTGTTCATTACGGCACTAGCATTTAAAGTACTTATTTAACTTTCATATGACAAAGTTAATTCATCGTTCAGACAAGAAACAAGATAAAAATAAAAGGATATCATTTTATCCATTTTATTTTCAAAAAAACATAAGCATTTGCTATGCTGAAAAGAAATTGCCATTACTTGCGTCTAACTTGTACAACTTGTTTCTACGGGGCTGGCCGCGCAGTCCCTGTCCCGATGATGCAATTATATTTCTAGTTTTTTGTTTCCCGGCCAATATGGCAGTCATTGTTTCCGTATCCTAATATCATCCCCCCAGTGTTTGAATGCGAAGAGCGCGAATTGGAACACTAGTAGACCTTGTATCTTCGAAGATTCCACTAATGCATTGCTAAATAATCCTTAACTTGGTAACACACTTTACTTCCCCTTGGGAATTTATGCTATCAAGCGAAGGACTATCTAACAACCCTCTAGTGGTTTGTACTCGTGCACGATTAGGTAACCTTTGCTCAATAGCAAACTTAACTTTCCGGTAGGAATTTGCTATAGAGCAAAAGATTATCTAACCATCCTCGAGTGGATCTTTGCTTGTGTGCCTTGCTATTAAAGGTCTTATTGTTGTTGTCTTTGTAGTATGCTTTCTGTCTCTACCTCGTTAAAAGTCTTGCCAGAAAAAATCAATTGGGAGGAAAACTGAACTAAGGGAAAAAGTGCAGCACATACTTTCTGATCGGATAATGTTCATCAGCAATAATATCTTTTGAGGTGTGCCACGTTCCAATTGCTAGGCAAATTTTCTCCATTTTGGTTTTCCAACTCGTATGAACCTTTCCCGGTGATAGCTGAAACCCGGTAGGGGCCTTCCCACGTTGGACCTAGCTTCCTCGCATTGAACTCCCGGGTGGTTTAAGTTACTTCCCAAAGGACCAAGTCTCCTACTTTGAAATAACGAAGGTTGGCTCTTCGATTGTAATACCGCTCCATTCTCTGCTTTTGAGCTACCATTCTTACATGCGCCAAGTCCCTGCGTTCATCGAGCAGTTCCAAGTTGACTAACATTGCTTCGTTGTTCGATTTTTCATCTGCCTGGAAATATCTCAAGATGGGTTCCCTTGCTTCCACCGGGATTAAAGCTTATGCACCGTACATGAGGGAAAAAAGGGTTTCCCCCGTGCTGTATGCCCATAGAACTCCAGGTAATTCCTCGGGCCAGTAACCCATAGCTGCTTCCAACCTTTTCTTGAGGTTTTGAATAATTACTTTGTTCCTCGACTCCGCTTGAATGTTCGCGCTCGAATGATAGGGTGAATATGTGATCCTCTTTATTTTTAAATCTTGGAGGAACTTTGTAATTTTTGTGCCGATAAACTGTGGCCCATTGTCGCATGCTATCTCTTTTGGTATTCCGAAACTCCAAATTATATTTTCCCACAAGAAATCCACCACTTTGCGTTCTCCGATCTTCTGATAAGGACCTGCTTCCACCCACTTAGAAAAATAGTCAGTTAAAATTAATAAAAATATTACCTTTCCGGGAGCCGGTGGCAATGGTCCGACGATGTCCATCCCTCATTTCATGAACAGCCACGGGGACAGAACCGAATGTAAGGGTTCTGCCGGTTGATGCACCAGAGGTACGTAGCGTTAACACTTATCACATTTTCGTACGAAGTCTTTGGCGTCTTGTTCCATGCGGGGCCAATAATATCCTGCCCTTACCAACTTCAACACTAAGGAATTTGTGCCCGAGTGGTTTCCGCATATCCCTTCGTGAACCTCTCTCATGACATAGTTTGCTTCAGATGCCCCTAACCATCGGGCCAGCAGACCTTGAAAAGATTTTCTATACAATTAGCCTCTCTTGAAGCTACTTTGCGCTGCTTTGGCGCGCAACGCCTGCAATAGTTTGGGGTCTTCACGTAGCTTCTTGTGTTCGAGATAATCGATGATTTCATTCCTCTAGTCCCAGACCAGATTAGTCGAATTTACCTAATAGTAACCATCTGTATCCAGGACTGAGTTCATCAGTTGTTCTACCGTCCTGGACTCCGATCCCTTTATTTTCGTCGATGATCCTAGGTTTGCCGATGCGTCTGCTTCTGCGTTATCTTCCCTTGGGATATGAGAAATTTACCACTCCCAGAATCGCGTCAACAGAGCATGAACCTTTACCACGTATTGTTGCATGAGCTCCTCTTTGGTCTCGAAGATCCGTAGACCTGATTTACCACTAGCTGTGAGTCACATTTGATTTTGATTACCTTGGAGTCAAGTCCCCCGGCCAATTTGAGCCCTGCAATCAAAGCTTCCTACTTTGCTTCTTTCTTAGTTAAATGGACCGTCCTGATGGCTTGCCTTAAGTTTTCCCCCGAAGGCATGATTGAGACTTTCCCGGACCCTTGTACGTTGAAAGCTCCATCTGTAAATAAGGTCCAAACCCCTGATGTCGATTCCAACACAATTAAAGCCTCCTTGGTTGCCAGAGGTAATAATCCCGGACTGAAATCGGCTACGAAGTCAGCCAAGACTTGCGACTTAATTGCAGTCCTTAGTTTATATTCTATGTCAAATTCACTCATTTCGACGACCCATTTGGCCAATCTACTCGAGAGCTCGAGTTTATGGAGGATGTTCCGCAAAGGGAAAGTAGTCACCATGGCTATCGGGTGACATTGGAAGTAGGGCCTAAGTTATCGATGGCGACTACGAGAGCTAAGACCAGTTTCTCCAAATGTGGATAACGAGTTTTTGCTCCAGTTAAAATTTTACTAGCATAATAAATGGGAGATTGCGTACCTTCGTTCTCTCGGACTAAAATCGCACTTACCGCAACTTCCGAGACCGCGAGATAAACTAGCAACTTTCACCTTCCTTTGGTTTTGAAAGCAATGGAGGGCTTGACTAGTATTTATTTAAATCCCTTAAACCCTGCTGGCTTCTGGGGTCCATTCGAAATTATTTTTCTTTTCTAGCAGTGCAAAGAAAGATGAAACTTTTCTGATGACGGGGAAATAAACCTGCTCAAAGCTGCTAATCTCCCCGTAAGCCTTTAGACTTCCTTCACGTTTGATAGTTGGTCCGGGATATCTTCTATGGCCTTGATCTTATCGGGGTTTACCTCAATTCCCCTTTGTGGTACCAGAATTCCAGAAACTTACTAGAGCTGACCCCGAACGCGTATTCTTGGGATTAAATTTTATATTATGCTTCCTTAGGATGTCAAAAGTTTCTTGCAGATGCTTAAGATGATCACCTGCATTTAAAGACTTAACGAGCATATCATCTATATAAACTTCCATAGTTTTTTCCTATTTGATTTTCAAACATCTTGTTCACGAGCCGTTGATAAGTGGCTCCGGCATTTTTCAACCTGAAGGGCATCACATTGTAGCAATATATACTGAAATTCATTATAAACGAAGTTTTTTCCTGATCCTCCGGGTTCATCTTAATTTGTTTGTACTCGGAATAAGCATCTAGGAAACTCATTAACTCATGCCCGGTCGTGGCATCAAGATTTGATCGATGTTTGGCAGTGGGAACGAGTCTTTAGGTCACGCCTTGTTAAGATCTTTATTATCTACATACATACGAAACATATTATTCTTCTTAGGAACTACTGCTACATTGGCTAGCCAGTCTGTATATCTTACTCTGGGATCGAACCGATATTAAGTAAGCGGTTACCTCTTCTTTAACAAATTTATTCCTAGCTTCGGCAATAGAGCATTTCTTTTGTCTTACCGAAGGTATGCTGGGATCCAAGCTTAACTTGTGTACAACTACCTCTGTCGGGATTCCTGTCAATCCTCATGCGACCATGCAAAACAATCGGTGTTAGATTTAAGGAATTTAATAAATTCAGACCTAGTTCTAGGTGCATTCCTGTCACCAAGTGGAATTTCCTTTCTAGGAATTCTTCAAAAAATGCCACTTGCTCCAGCTCTTCCATTGTGGACTTCTTTGGATCTTTCTTTTCTGGAACTTGGAAATATCTCGGCACCTAATAATATTTCGACACCTCTGTCCCCGGGCTAAACTCATTTAGTTCGGGTGTAGGTGTCAGTCCTTGTAATTGCTATGCCACGTGTTCCTTTTCTTTGCTATTGGAGACCGAAATTGCATTCATCTCCCTTGGCGCCAGTTGATCACCCCTTATCTTCTTAATTCCTTTGGGCATTGGAAACTTCAGCAATTGATGATATGTTGAAGGTATAACTTTCATCTCGTGCAACCATGACCTTCCTAGAATGATGTTGTATCCCATATCACCATTTACTACTTCGAAAAGAGTTATTTTCATTACTCTTCCAGCGTTCGTGAATAATAAAATTTCTCCCCGGGTTGTCACACTTGTGAGGTTGAATCCGGCGAGGAGCTTTGGGGCCGGAATAATGCATCCGGTGAGTTCAGCTTGCTCCAATACTCTCCATTGTATGATATTAGCTGAACTTCCTAAGTCCACTAGAACACGTTTAATCTTACAATCTAGCACATTTAAAGAAATTACCAGTGCATTGTTGTGTGGTAGCAGCACTCCGTCTGCGTCCTCCTCCATAAAAGTGATATCGTCTTCCCGAAGCATTTTGCTATGCGTTATTGATACTTTCATCTTCTTTGCTGCTGAAAAGCTGACCCCATTAATCTCGTTCCCTCCGAAGATCATGTTCATTGTTTGACACGGGGGATCTTCTCCTGCTTTCAAGGGTTCATCGTTGTCCCGGTTACGGCCATAATTGTTCTTAGCTCGGTCACTCAAGAATTCTCTGAGGTGACCATTCTTCAATAATGTTGCCACTTCTTCCCGGAGGTGTCGACAGTCCCTTGTCCGATGGCCATTCGTCCAGTGGTATTCACACCACATGTTGGGATCCCTCTGGCTGGGATCAGATCTCATCGGTTTGGGGAACCGTACTTCTTTGATATTTCTCATGGCCGACACCAACTCCACTATACTGACGTTGAATTTGTATTCCGATAACTTGGGGTAAGAAGGATCCCGCGATCCTGACACTTCTTTATCCTGTAGTGATCGATTGCTACAACAACGATCAGTCCTCCTGTCAACGGGGAACCTGTCCGCTGTCTGAAAACCTCTGTTGCAGCCTTCGATAAGTTCGTAGGGCAAAAAAAGGCCCCTCAAAGTCCGTCTGTCCACGTCATAATAATCCTTTGATTTTTCTCTATTCATTTCTCGTCCTTTGGTCGACAATGGAAAACCAACCTGATCATCTTCGATCCTTATTTTTAATTCGTAGCGGTTGTGGACATCCGCCCAGGTTGTTGCTTGAAACTCGAGTAGGCTTTCCTTCAATTTCCGGGAAGCGTCTCAACTCCTCGGCTTCAATCCCTTGGTGAATGTTTCAGCCACCCATTCATCTGAGACAGTTGGGAGCAACATTCTTTCCTTCTGGAATAGGGTAACGAACTCTCGTAGCAGCTCGGACTCTCCTTGCGTAACCCTGAATATGTAAGCCTTTCGGGCCTGTACTTTTCTAGCCCCGGCATGAGCCTTGATGAAAGAATCCGCGAGCATTTCAAAGGAGTCTATGGAATGCTTGGGTAACAGTGAATATCACGTCAAGGCTCCCTTCGTGAGGGTTTCTCCAAATTTCTTTAGCAACACAGATTCAATTATGTGAGGAGCTAAATCATTTCCCTTTACCTTCGTTGTGTAAGTGGTAATATGCTACTAGGGGGCTGAAGTTCCGTCATACTTTGGCATTTCAGGCATTTTGAACCTCTTTGGATTAACTCTGGTGTCGCACTTGGCTTGTACGGCAATTGAGTATAATTTTTCTAGTTCAGACCTTTCGGCACTGGTGGCATGCCCGGATCTGGTCCATGCGGGCGTTCACTTCCCTCATAAACCGTAAAAGTTCATTCTTGAAAGGATAATTCTCGTTATTGAGGCTGGATCTGCTCCCGCCTGCCCCATCAGAGCCAATTTCACTCCTGGGAGTGTTGTTGTCGACCCTCTGCATTATTCAGTTCGCGGGAACTTTGGGAGGAATCGAATCTTGTCTGTTTGCATTATTTGAAGCTACTGACAGCGCCTGCTTTAACTCCATCATAACCTTATCCTATCGCGTGATGTGGCCTAGAATGATCGCATGCTTCTCTTGCAAGACCCTTACCGCGTCAACGACATGTTCCTCATCGGCATCATCGGGAGATGTCTCCCCAACATGTCAAAGATATTGCCTGTCTACACCGATGTAGCACCATTCCCCTCATTTTGGCTGTCACTGATTTATTTCTCGAAATAAGGTTGATCCCCTCGAATCTCGGGGTTATGCATGTCGTTAATAGTGTTATCTGCCATTTCTTATGATTTCTTCTAAGACAAATTAATCAAAACACGTTAGTAAATAAGGCAAGGATCAATTTAATTACACGACTGTCTAGGTCCCACGGTGGGTGCCGAACTGTTTACCCGTAAAATGGTACAATTGAAATTATATGTGGTTTCTAGATAAATGAATTAACTTGATCCTGAAATAATAAAATAATTGAAGAATTATGCGATACTTAGCCTTAGGATATAGAGAAATAGCAGAAGCAACAGTTCCGGGAATAGGGTTTCCGAGCACAACAACAACGAAATCAAAAAGTAAGAAGATAAGATTGTATTGAGCTTTGTATAGAATGTAGAGTAAGTTTGCCAGAAAAATCGTGTCCTTTATAATGACAAGTGAGCTCACTATTTATAGCTATGAAGAAAGTCCTACGATCGTGCCCTTCTTTAATGTCAATTACGAGGGACATTGATGAAGACGTAACGGTGAACATAAATACCAAATTCCCTGTAATGGGTAATTGCTCTTAATGTTATATTCTCTATTAAATGCTACGGGGCGAAGAGCATTTATCACATCTTTATGAGCGTTATTCTTTCCGGTGACAAACAAAACAATTTCCTTCGTTCTTTGTCCATCCCCCCGTCTTGGGTTGCACGTGTCCCTTTTTTGGACGGCCATGTGTCATAGCATATTTTACCCTATACAAAAGGGTAATATTATATAATGGAATTTTTTCATATATATACTAAGTTAAAGAAGTTATTTACGGGTTTATCTTGGTTTTAAATTTTTCAAAATGTATCTTGATTTTTAAAAAAAAATGAATTTGTATATATTCAGGGATTCATACTACTTTCATGCAAATTCTATAAAACTTGCATACAATTATATAATTATATGTATTTTTTATATTGTGTGTATGTCACTGTATGTCCAGTGATACATTGAACATACAAATAACATACACCCTACATACATAATACATATAACTTATTTGTACATATTATGGATTAAAGTGTGTAGTGGAAGCATCCGAGAACAAATTCAATTGAGAACAAGAGAAGCAAAATATAAAAAAAGAGAATCTTACAAAAATGTTTCAAATAAGTCCCAACTTACCAATCTCTAGCCATTAATAATAGACTTACCAAAACTAGCCAAGCACATATAAAAATTGAAAACCTAAATAAATAAGGTTCTTTCTCTCCAAGAATCACATGCAAAGATCTCCTTCCATATTTTAAGTGTGATAAGCGACA
Organism: Nicotiana obtusifolia; assembly: GCA_002018475.1. Classification (NCBI taxonomy): domain Eukaryota; kingdom Viridiplantae; phylum Streptophyta; class Magnoliopsida; order Solanales; family Solanaceae; genus Nicotiana; species Nicotiana obtusifolia. Next base: position 36,325 of record MCJB01048711.1, read on the forward strand.
TTAGATGCAAGACGGAAAAGAAATTTCATGTATGAGGTAACAAATAATATATATATATATATATATATATATATATATATATAAAGATTCCAAAAATCTAAGCAAAAAAGGATCTTTTCAATGGGTATGATTGAAATTCATTGAAAACATATAGATTAGTCAATATACAAAATTTGAGGAAGATTGGAGGTGATTTGGAATCAAAATTCATAGTTAAAATCGAGTTCAAAAAATTCTTCAGCGCCACATTTATCAAACATGTATCGGGCATGTATCTCACACATAGGTATACATTGATATACATGTGATACATATTTGACACAAATATGATACATATGTGATACACAAATGATACACAATATGAAACGCATATCATTTTTTTCATGTTCATCTTTTACTTCGAATTTTCAATTCAAACCACCTCAAAACTCCACCAAATCATCCCAAAATTGAGATTCAAGCAATCTATTCTAATAACACCCACTCAAAAGAAAGCAAAAATTTGACTTTTGTGGGTACAAATAGCTAATTGGCTAATATTGATAATACTTGGCTAATATTAGTAATATTTTGTGAATTGGCCATTTTTGTAATAAGCTACTTATAAATGGACATAGCTGGTAGTTACCCTAAAACAATAAAAGATGGCCCACAGATTTAACATGAAAATCCAAAACGGGAGAAAATCATGGGTAGCGGCGAGCCAACGAATTCAATATATGAGAAGTATAAAAGAATGCCCAAGGGCTAACAGCGACAACGAGGATGAAGAAAATTACAGGCTCTTAATAATCTCTCTCACAAAGTTATGAATCCTATAAAAATTAGGTTAAAGAGATACCTTATACCCATATAACTAATGTTGATCAGGTCCACACGAGATTTTGGGGGACATAAGCCCAACAATCTCCACCTTGGACCAAAATCCATCAAACATAGCCATAACGCCCCGGAGGGCAATCAAGCACCAAGAATGCCAACAAAAGTCCAAATAATATTGGAACTTGCTAATAGGAAGAGGCTTAGTCAAAATATCCGTAGGATTCTACGAAGTGTGAACTTTGTTCACCACAATTTCCCTTGCAGCAATAGATCTCTGATGTGGTGCTTCTTGACATCAATGCGCTTAGTTTTTGGATGATACACATCATTTTTAGTCAAGGGAATAGCATTTTGGCTATCACAAAATACAACGGTAACACCTTGTGCAACACCAACTCAATAACAAGATTGCGCAACCAAGTAGCCTACTTCACACACTTTGTAAAGGCAACATACTCTGCTTCAGTCGTAAAGCAACAATAGACTAAAGGACAGCTCTCCAAGAAATATAATCACCACAAATAGTCAATATGTGACCAAAAAGAGATCTACGACAATCAAAATCACCACGATAATCAAAGTCGATATAGCCAACAACATCGTTAGATATAAGCTTACCAACATCAAATACTAAGCCAATATTAGGAGTATCCTTCAAGTAACGAAGGATCCATTTAGCAGCGTCCCAATGCTTTTTCCTAGGATTATGCATATATCTACTCACCATGCCAGTAGCATAAGCCAAATCAGGTATAGTGCAAACCATAGCATACATGAGGCTACCAACAACACTAGAATAAGGGATTTGGGACATACACTCATTTTCTTCCTCTGTTTCGGGCAAAGGTCTGTGGATAACTTGAAGTGGGCAACAAAAGAAGTGGAAATAGGCTTGCATTTGCTCATTTTAAACCGATCAAGCACTTTCTTACTATATTTCTTTTGTGACAAGAATAGTTTGTGTGCCTTTTTGTCTCTCTGAATCTCCATGTCAAGAATCTTTTTCGTTCTGCCTAAATCTTTCATCTCAGACTCACCATCAAATTTGCACCTTCAAGTTATTAATAAATGACTTGTCCTGAGAAGTAATCAACATATCATCGACATACACAAAAGACCCCACTGAAAATTATTTGAAATAAATACAATTATCACATTGACTACTAGAGTAGCCTTGCCCAATCATAAAGGAGAAACTTTTTATACCACTATTTGGGAGCTTGCTGGAGGCCATACAATAATTTTTTTAACCGACAAACAGAATGTTCCTTGCTAGGAACTACAAACCCCTTAGGTTGAGTCATATAGAGTTCTTCATCTAACTCTCCATGCAGAAAAGCAGTCTTAACATTGAGCTTCTCCAACTCTAAATCAAACAACCAAAGCAAGCAAGACACAACTAGAGGTATGACGGACAACAAGAGAGAATACCTCACTGAAATCAATGCCTTTCTGTGACCAACACATCTAACAACCAACCACGCCTTCTATCTTGGATCTTCAACTCCGGGGATGCTACCTTTTTTCTTGTAGAGCCATTTGCAAGATAAGGGACTTTTACCCTTAGGCAGCTCACACAGATCCCCAGCACTGTTTTTATTAAGACTTTTAATTTCTTCATTCATCGTGACTAGCCGCTTTTAGGAATCCTCACAAGAAATTGCTTTAGAGTAACAAGAAGGTTCCATACCTTCATCACTTCCTGTGCGACAGAGAAAGCATATGCAATCAATTCATCCTTATTAGTGTATTTAGCATACCCTTTCATTGTTCTCCTCAGATGATCTCGGGCAATAGAATAATCATCCTAGTGTGTTTGAACAAGAGTAGTTGTACTAGAATTATCAATAACATCATCAATACTGCTAGGCCTAATAGTGAAAAGTAGAGACATTGTCATCATTAACTGGCACCGTAGGTTTCATTAATAGCTCTTCCTTCTCATTATTTATCTTCTGATCTCTTGTACCACTAGAAGAAGAAGAAACCGAGATCTTTTTTAGAATATAATAAAGATTCTTCATTAAAAGTCATATCTCTACTTAGAATTAACTTTCGTGACTTAGGAATAGGACACCACCAGTGATATCCTTTCACTCTGAACCCATAACCAATAAAATGCACTTTTTAGCTCTAGGCTCTAATTTTCTCTCATTAACATGTGCATAGGCAGGACATTCAAAAACTCTTAACTTAGAGTAGTTAATATGATTACCTGACCATTCTTCTTCTAAAATTTTAAAATCAGGTGAGGAATGTGGAGAATGATTTACTAAATAACAAACTGTAGAAGTTGCCTCAGCCTAGAATTTACGTCCCAACCTAGCATTTGAGAGCACCCATATGGCTCTCTCAAGAAGAGTTATGTTCATGCATTCTGCAACACCATTTTATTGAGATTTCCCTACTAGGTTGTGATGTCTAAAAATTCTATGATTTACGCAGAACACACTAAAGTCACCTTCCGAAACTTCAAATCTGATGCAGGCCAACCTGATCAAGCTACATCCATGCCATCAATGTTGGATAAGACAATAAAAGGTGTTGGTTAGCTTTGGAAAAGAACAAAGCGTTCACACATCTTGTGTTGGACGAAATATTTGTTGATAATCTGTTGTTGTGACTATGTTGTGATTATTGTGTAATTATGAAAGACATTAATTCTTAGTTATTTGGGATCCTGCGTGACCGTCGAATTACTTAGCCATTTGTGGCCTTTTTTGTTAGTTATTTGTTTCCTAGTTGATTTAGGTTAACTAGTTATTCTTTTCCTAGTGATTTAGGTAAAGTCTCATTCTATATAAGCCTAAAGATTTCATTATTTTCAGCACCTTACATTATTTTTATAAAAGAAAATCAGCAGCACTTTGCTCCCAAAGCTCGTGTGACTTTTAACTTGTCCAATTTTGGTGTGATTCAAAATTGAACTCGTTCCTTGTTTGATCGAACAATTTGCAATCGTTGTCTTGAGGGTCGTTCGTATAGTATAGGTACTCCTTGATTTCATCAAGAAAGTAAGTGGACTAGTTCCTACTTGTTGTCTTGATAATTCATAGAGCGTCTTGCTTCTATCTTTTGTTTTCTTGTTTCCGCGTTTTATATTGCATCAAAATCATTATCATTCCTAAGCTTCTTATTTTTCTCCTATTTTGGTTCTCAACAAGTATCTTCCAATTCATGAACGTGGGGTAAACTTCATTCTTGTGTCTAAGAAAAAACACCCAAACTTTGCAAGAAAAATAACCAATAATAGGAAGCACATAACGATGTCCTCCATGAGAAGGAACACAAGAAGGTATCCAAAGGTTAGAATGTATATAATCCATACTATTTTTAAAAAATACAATATTCACAAAACTCTAACTTATAAATGGCATACCAATAAAGAAGACCCCTCTTGCTCAGGATATGCATGCCTTCTCATATGGCCCAGGCGCATATGCCATATCATAGTGACATTAGAATCAGGCATTAATGATAAAAAAAACTACAAAACCTGTCACAGTTGAACCTTGCAAGACATATAGAGTACCACAACGGTTAGCTTTTAAAAAAACAAAGGCACCTTTAGATAATATAAGAACTTCACCTTCAGCTGAGTATCTACTCCCTAGAGACTCTAGAGTGCCCCAAAAGTAAGTTTCCTTTTCAAATTTAGAACATGATAGACATTTCATAAAAGCTTGACAATATCATCACGAGTCTTAATCTGAACGGTGCCTATGCCAACAACATCGCATTTGGTATCATTACCTATCACAATAACACCACGATCAACAGATTCATACGTGGCAAACCAGTCCCTATAAGGACACATATGGTAGGTACAACCAGAATCAAGAATTCACTCGTTCTTACTCTTCTTCTCCGAGGTGGCCAAGAGCACATCATGTTAGGATCATTCTCAACAATACTAGATTCAGCTGGTTTTTCAGGCTGTTTCTATTTATCCTCTTTTATTCTTCAATTTATAATATTCAGAAATATCATTCCCAAATTTCTTGTAATAACGACAGGTCTTGTTGGAGTTATGTCCCCTAAACTTAGATCTGAATTTTTTTTACTGGTACTCCCTCTATTATGACACCTCTTACAAATAAGCCCTCAGCTTTGTCTTCAGTGCGGATATCAAGGTCAAATTCTTCTTTTGACAATAAATTGGGTCTAACATCTTCAGAAGTAAGGGTTTCATAATTTCTACACAACATGATTTCTTTAAAATGTTTGTAAGAGGAGGATAACGAGACAACCAACAAAATAGCTCTATCCTCATCATAAATTTTAACATCAAAATTTTCCAGATAAATAATAATAAAGTTAAACTCTTCAAGATGAGATTGAATAGGAGTACTGTTTACCCTTAAATCCGAGTAACAATTGAATTTGTTCGTAGTGCTAAGGATGCGCGAATCAATTTGATACAATGTAAAATATAATGGAAATAATTTAGAAATACAATGGATAAAAAGGAGTAATCAAACCACAGTGATTGAGTAGCTGGTGACGAAATATAAAAGGTAGACAAAGTTTGATGAATAGTAGCGATGAACAGTAGCAATTTCTAGTATTTTCTCTTATAAGTCTTGTGTGTTACAATGAAGGTCGAATGCCCTTCTTATAGGTAGATAAAAGAGCCCTATACACGGTAAAAGTCTAATTACAAGGTAAATCCCTTCAATTACGGGATGGAATATCCTAAAATGGTGGCTTAACGTCTATAACCATTGACATATTTACTCCTGGCGAGATATCAAGAGTCCACGAAATATCCGGTTGAAACTAACCTTCTGTTACGAGATGTGCTTTTGGTCGGTCAATATCGGTCACCCTTATTCCGGTTGCTCCAGCCTCCAAGCTTTACTTGCTGACTTCGGATCGAAGCAACCCGGTCTTACATTGTACCCGGGCCCGATTCTTCTCGAGCAATCGATTACATCCGACCCAATACAGATAGTCCCTTCGTTTATTGGAGAGTAAGGACAAAAAATGATATGAGTCGTCATTCTTCGAACCTTTTGGTTAAGTAATCGACGTCTCTATTAAGCGTGACACGAAGGCAGAGTCATCAAATCACTCATCCCCAAAAGGACCCTATGTGTGACGGCAACGCTGTGACGCACACAACTGTCGACACAAGAAATCATTACCTGTCTTATCTGCAGAGCCTTGTACCTTCTGCGTGCATTTAATGGGTGCATTTAATGTTTGTTCACCTCGTGCTTTGTACCGCCGCTTTTTGGGAAAGTATAAATACTTCCTCCCCTCTTTGAATTGGTTTCTTTACCTTTACGCTGCTAAGCAATTTGCTTCTTCTAATCTTCTTTACCAGAAAAACTTCTAGTCTTCTTCACCAGAAAAACTTCTAGTCTTCTTCACCAGAAAACTTCTCTTCTCCTTTGTTTCTCGCTTCTGCTACTTCAATGGCCAAGACTTCTAAATCAGTTCCTCAGAAACAAACTTCCCCTGCCCAGTCTGTTGAAGAGGCTGAGCCCATCCGTACTGATGGACCCACCATGGGGCCTCCATTAAAGGCCTTCATACCAGTAGGGTGCTTCATAGGCTCCGATGTCAAAGTCGAGAAGCCTTCCCCGGTGCCTAGCCGAGGCGAACCGGTCTCGGAATACATCAGCTCGATCACCCAAAAACATCTTGAAAGGGTGAAGGCCAAGTGCCATTGGGCTGATAAGGACGTAATAATCCCTTCTCCGAACGAAGCCATTACCACACATGTGGAGGGTTACCTTAGTGTATATACTTATCCGTTCATATTAGGACCCATAGACCCTATAATTATCGAGTTTTGTAGGAGATATAATGTCACTCTAGGTCAAGTCCACCCTTCTGTGTGGCGTATAATTTACCTTTTCCATTTTTTCGTGGATAAGGTCGAAGGGGGGCGCCCTTTTACCATCGACCATTTACTTCGATTATACAGTCCCCGGATGTTCCGAGGGGGGCTGATTAAACTAGCTCGCCGGGCTAGCAAGGCTCCGTTCTCGAGCATTGACGAAGATAGGGATCGAGGCTGGATGAGCCGATACGTCCGAATTAAAACCACCGACCTGATCCCTGCTGACAATATGTCGTTCCCTGAGAAGTGGAATATGAAACGTAAGAGCCTATCTATTTAAGATCTCTTATTACTATCCTTCAATGTTTAACCGATGTATTATGATGTGCAGCCGTTTCCCAGGCACCGGCCGCAATTGAGGACTTGAAGGAGTGGGTCAGGAAGGTCGTGGCCTAGAGGTCCTATTCCGAGTGGGCCTAGAGAGAGATATCAAAAGGTCTTTGGGAGGCCAAGAACCATGGTGAGCTTCACCGATATTCATGTTTTCCAAAACGATCGACATCAACACTTAATCTTTTGAAACTTTATTTTGCAGGTCTCTCGAAGGATGCCGAGCTGAGGTCGGCTGTTATCAGTGGAGCAGCTCCTCGTCCTCTTCCCACATCGGAGAAGGAAGGAGGAAGAAAGAGAAAAAGGGCTCCCGACCATGCTGAGCCCGAAAAGAAGAAGGGCAGGAGAAAAATGATAGCTCGTAAGGTCACAGTCACTGATCCTTCCTTCCAACCGAGTGATGACTCCGAGGGGGAAAAGAGCCCCGAAATTGTTCATGACAAATCCCCTCGGGAAGTCCCCGAGCCGAGCGTGGAAGAAACCAGTGCCTCCCAAGGAGAGAATATTGGAACGGGAGTAAGGACCGGGGACCGGGCCAATGTGCAGGCGGCGGCACAAAGATCCTCGGACATCCTTGAGATGGTACATTCACCCTCCTTCTCAGAGGCAACTCTGAAAGACGCCCAAGATGCTAGGATACACACGCCGAGCAAGGTGCCGGTCACAGCAGGGACCTTCGAAGAATTTTTTGACGGGGTGCCGTCGGCTGATACTTTTGGCCTCAAAGTCCCCAGAAGGAGTCCCCCAGCCAAGACAAGTGGAGTATCGGCTGGTATTAAATTAGTCGATAAATTCCCCGCACCGAGCTCGAACCCTAAGCGGAGGAGGGTGATAACCTTTACTGTCCCTGAGGACGCCCGAGCATTAGGTCCGCCGGTAGACGTAGCTAGCTATCTCCACAGCTTGGTGACTGAAGAAGACCGGGCTGCAATGAATGTTGTGGAATGGGCTTGCTTGTTCAACGAAGCTCAACAGGCATCGAACAGGGTATGTTTTCTTGTTTACTTTAAACTATACTCAATGTTCCGGTTTCCAAACCTGTACTGACAATTTTTAATTTGTATTTTCCACAGTCTTCGGTGCTTTATCACGAAATGTTCCTTCGAATCAAAGAAGGAATGGCACAAGAATAGGATCGACGTCAGCGGCTCGAAAATTAGATGTCAAGTCTCCGGGCCGAACTAAACTTTGCAAGGAAAGAGCATGCCTCTTGCGTTGATCAACTGGGGCAAATGGACTATCGGTTGAACCGACTCCGATTCGAACTGAACGAGGCAAAAGCTGAAACGAGTGGTTGGAAAGCCAAGGTCGAGACTTTAGCTGCAGAGAAAGAGGCTCTCCAAGCTCGATTAAGAGAGCAGGCCTCGGAAGCGCAAGAAAGAATCGAAGCCCTGCTTAAGGACAATGAGTTCCAACGGCTCCAAGTTGAATCGCTTACCCAAGACCAGGTGGCTCTGACCAATCAACTTCAGGAAGCGAAATCGGAGATCGCTACTACCAAGGCCAAAGCTGAAGACTTGATAGCTCAGTATAGAACTGATGCTGAGGTCGCTCATGAGCAGTCGAAGCCACTGGTCGAGTACACTCAATGCCAAACTCGCCTTTCTGTTCTCGAGGAGCTCCAGGCCCGTGGTCTCGATTTGTCTTCCGATGTCCCTGAGGCATCGAAAGTTGAGGATGAAATGAGAAGAAAAACCTTTCCTGAAGAGTATGAAGACGGCTCGGACTGATGTTGTATTAATACTTTGTAGCCTGAGTTATGTAAGGATCTCATCTTATGTAAAGACATCTTTTAACACATTTCGAATTTGTTCCTTGATTTTCATGCATTGTTATATCCCGCCTTGGCTAGGATTATAAATTGCGACCGACTGATTAATAGCTAGCTCGGCCTTAGCCTTGTAGCAAGTTCAGAACGCATTAATAACTAGTTTGGCCTTAGCCCTGTTTGGAACGATTTAAACGAGCTTTTATTTGCTTTGCTTTCAACCATTAAGCTTATACGAATCGGGGCCATGCCTTAGCAAAAATTAGACCCCTACCAATCAGATTTGATCTTATCCTTGTTTCGAAGTCTTGTCCTTACAAACTTCGATCAGATATGAGTATTCAATTTAATTCGGCCTTGGCCGTAAATCGGGATTGCCAAGATCGGTCTTAATTCCCTTTGCGTTTTGTTAGCTTCAACATGGCCTTAGCCTGACTAGCCGGTTTCGGGGTTTGCCTTGTTAGGTCTTATCCTCCCCCCCCCCCCC
>MCJB01048712.1:0-14663 GCA_002018475.1 Nicotiana obtusifolia
ACTGTTGTTTATGCTCTGTTCAGTCTGCTGCTGCTGCTGCCTTGATTTTATTTTCTCCTTATGTGTTTGTTGCTTTGTTTTGCATTGCATTCCTGAACTCCCAAGACCCTGCACATGAAGTAAACTATTTAGTAAGAGCATTATCACTTTATCACTTTCACTCTCAAGTACGGGCATTGCGACTTGTCTGCATTTAGGATTCTCCTACCAATTGAGTCCAATTGGTTGAAATGATGACATTCAAATCTACCAAAGTTGAGAGCATAGTTGGCAATGTGATCAGCTAGCTTGTTTCCTTCCCTGTGTATATGTGAAACTACCAATCCAAGAGAATTTTTGAACTGGAGGATTTCATCAATTTGCTCGACTATACACCAGGGGGGGTCCCAATTGCCATTGATGACTTTGTTTAGAAGCATTGAATCTGTTTGTAGCCAAATGTTAGAGAAGTTTTGTGTGCTACAGTATCTTAGTGCTTCTAGTATTGCTGTTGTTTCTGCAAGAGTGTTTGTTCCTTGTGTGCATTCTGTCCCAAGTGCATATATGAGATCTCCTGTTTCGTTTCTCACGCAAAACCCAATTGAACTTCTTCCTGCGTTTCCTCTTGAGACTCCATCAGTGTTGATCTTTACCCATCCTGGTAGAGGAAGATCCCATGTGATCTTCTTGTAGCTTAGCCTTGGTGTGTAATTCTCCAACTTGTGTATGAGATCCTGCCATTTGTGAGGGGCATTGAAACCTGGCTTCCTTGTGTGTACCAAATTTTGCAGTGTTGTAGAAATTTGGTAGATTACCCGGCCTGTAGTGACTGTCTCTCCATGTTTGAGACTATTCCTCCTTTTCCAAAGTTCCCATATGATGCATGCTGGGAGTGCTTGCATTATTGGCTTTAGTCTATTAACTGTTGGAGCAGTCCAGCATTTTATTATGGCCTGATGGAAAGTTAATTCATCCACCGAGAATCCTGCTGCTTGCATGAAGTGTTTCCATACCCTGCTGGCAGTATTTGAAGTGTAAAAGAGATGTGTTGTGGTCTCTTCCTTTGGTTCCGTGCAGCACCAGCACTTTGAAGGCAATTGGTATCCCCGTCTTTTGAGAATATCATCCAGTGGTAATTTGGCTCTCCAGACTCTCCACATAAAGAAAGCAATTTTGAAGGGGAGTCCTTTTACCCAGATCATCTCATATGCCATTTTTCGGTCTTCTCTCTTTCTCAGGTAGTCCCATGCTGATTTGACTGTGAACTGTCCTTGGTTCTGAAGCATCCAATATGGGATGTCCATTGTGTTTTCTACTCTTGGTGCCTTAACTGTGAGCAAGATATGTTCTACCAGATCTTGGGGTAAGTGAGCTGAGAGTTGTTGAAGGTTCCAATTGCCATTTTGCACTGTTTCATTGACATTTTGCAGTGTTTCGTCAATAGGATGATTTGGTGGTGTTATGTAGTATATCGCTCCAAGCCTAGTCCAGTTGTCGTACCAGAATAATGAGGATCCCATCTTTAGGTGCCAAGTGATTTGATGTTCTATAATCTCTCTGCATTCAATCATTTTTTTCCATACCTGTGACCCTTTCCTCCATTGGAATGTATGCACTCCATAGACTGGGCTTAGTTCTAAAATTCCACCATAATTTGCAGAAAAGGGCCTTTGACATGTCGTGCAATGATCTAAATCCTGCTCCCCCTTCCTCCAGTGGTAGACATAAATTGTCCCATGATGACCAGTGTCTACTGGTGCCTCCTACTGTGCTGCTCCAGAAAAATTGGGCAAACAATTTATGAATGTTGTTGATTACTTTTTTGGGAGGGTTCACTGCTGATAGGAGGTGTATTAGCATGCTTTGCAGGACATGTTTGATCAGTATGGATCTTCCTCCTATGGAGAGTAGTTTCCCTTTCCAGGATTGCAATCTATCTTGAATCTTGCTCATAATGTCTTGATAGTAGATGATCTTCTTCCTTGAGTAGAAGATAGGACAGCCCAAATATGTGAAAGGGAAGTTTTGCCTTTCAATTCCTGTGATTCTTTCTGTCCTTTGAACAGCCCCTATTGCTGCTAAATGATGCATATATATGGCCGACTTGCTCTTGTTTGTTAATTGTCCCGAAGCTGCATCATATGCATTCAGTGTTTCCATGATCATTTGGAGTGAATTAGAATCTGTTGAGGAGAAGATGATCATGTCGTCGGCATATGCTAGGTGGTTAATTCTAGGGCTTCTCCTTGGCAATCCAAAGCCTTTGAAGCTGGTGCTTTGTTGCAGTGTATTTAGACCTCTTGATAATGCTTTTGCAGCAATGATGAAAAGAGTAGGAGACAGGGGGTCTCCTTGTTTGACGCCTCTTGTTGATTTGAAAAAACCACATGGTTGGCCATTGACGAGAATTGAATACCAGTTGTTGCCTAGTATGTCCATTATCATACCTATGAAGGTTTCGTCAAAGCCTATTTTCCTGAGGATTTTTGCTATGTAAAGCCAAGATATTCTGTCAAAAGCCTTTGTCATGTCTAGCTTGATGACCACATTTGGTCCTGCCTTTATTCTTTTCCCAATCTCGGTGATGATTTCTTGTGCCAGAATAACATTTTCCACTATTGTTCTGCCTCGCACAAAACCAGCTTGCTCTTGTGAAATTAGAGAAGGAAGGATAGGCAGCAACCTTTCATGAATGATTCTTGAGAAAACCTTGTTGATGAAGTTGCTCAAACTTATCGGCCTCAGGTCCGAGAAGGTTTCTACTTCCTTTTTCTTTGGGATGAGTATCAGATTTGTGTGCGTTATGCTCTTGGGGAGTGACCTGCCTGAGAAAAAAGCTGTGATCATATTTTGGATGTCATCCCCTATTGTTTCCCAGCATGACTGATAAAAGGCCCCTATGAAACCATCAGGCCCCCTGCACTGTCCTCGTTTAGGCTAAAGATTGCTGCTTTTATATCCTCTGTTGTTGGAATTCTATTGAGGTCTTCATTCTGCTGAGGAGTTATTATCTGCTGAATATTTTCAAGGATGCTGAAGTCCGTGGGCATGCTTTGTTCTGTGAATTGGTTCTTGTAGAAAGAGATGGCTTCTTCCATTATTTGCTCCTGTTCTTCTAGCCAAATACCCGAACTGTTTTTGATTCTTTTGAGCTTTAACCTTCTCCTTCTTCCATTTACTTGAGTGTGGAAGAATTTGGTGTTTATGTCTCCATCCTTGAACCACGACATCCCTGGCTTTTGTTTCCAGAACTGTTCCTCTATTGCTAGATGTCTCACTAGTTGTGCTTGCACCCTCTGCAACCTCTCCCTGTTTTGGGCAGTAGGTCTCTCTTCAAATTGTTTTTCGTGCACCAGCACGACTTCCTCGATGCTTGCTATGTTCTGGAAAATATCTCCAAAAATTGCTCTGCTCCATGTAGTTAATGCTTTCTTGAGCTTTTTTAGTTTATAACTGAAGATGATGAAGGGGTCTCCCTGGAAATCTGCTTGCCAATTTTCATTGACCACTGCTTGAAAAGATTCATGCTTGGTCCAGAAATTTAGGAATTTGAATGGCTTTTTGAACCTTATTGGTTCCTGATCAAAGTGAAGCAGCATGGGACTATGATCCGATCCAATTTTGGTGAGATGAGTGACTTCAATCGTTGGGAAAGTTTGCTGTAGTGGTTGGTTTGCGAAGCATCTATCTAGCCTTTTGAAGATACACTCTTCATCTGCCCTTCCATTCCACATGTGAAGATACTTCCTTTGAAGCCCAAATCTGTTAGGCAGCTGATGTTTATACAATGATTGAAGTCATCTACCTCATTGAAGGGGACTGGGATGCCTCCAAACGTTTCTTCCTGATCGCTTATGACATTGAAGTCCCCTCCAACTAACCAGGGGCTGGTGATTCTTTGTGATAAATCATATATTGAATCCCATAGTTCAATTCTTTCTTCTAGTGTGCACTTAGCATAGACTAAAGTGAGGATTAATCTTTCCTTTGTCACTGAGTGTATTAGTTGCAATGTGAGTTGCTGAATTGTGTCTTCGAGCACAGTGACAATGTAGACATCTTCCAGGAAAGCCCATATCTTGTTCGACACATTTGCAAATGCTTGTGTCATGCCAATTCTTCTCCTATAATGCTCGAGTTTCTTGAATTGTTGTTTTGGTTCCATGAGACCAATGAATTCAAATTGGTGCTTGTTGTTGAGTGTGATCAGTCTTTCGAAGGCTTGCATTGTTTTGACTGATCTTATGTTCCAAATGATTGCTTTCATTGTTTTTTGTTCAAAAAGGCAGAAGTTCTTTTGGGAAGTATCAGCTTTGAGGCAGAACCACTGTTTTCTTTTGGTTCCTTCTTTCGTTGGTTCCCTTTTCCAGTTAGCTTCTTTGCTTGGACTGGTGATATGTCCCCTTGCCTTGCTATATTTTTGATGTTATGTGAGCTGTCTTCTTCATCCAAATCCTTTCCTGCGTTGTCTTCAAAGTTATTCTTGATATTAGATGATGCTGCCATAATTCTGGGCTTAAAAATTGCCTGCAGCTGAGCTCTTAGAGATCCTGATTTTATGCTTATGTCCTGGTCTATGATTGACAATTGTTGGTTTTTCTGGAGCTGTTGTTTCACATTTTCATTTTTATCATCTTCCTCTTCTTGCATTCTATCCGGAAGTTCCCCATCTTCTGAGCTTTCCTCCAATTGTTCAGACCATAGCCTCCCTGTGATATGTTTTAAATGAGTTACTGATCCTGCTTCTGTCTGATTCCTTTCTTCTATCTAGTCTTTGATCCATGTACCATTCTTTTTTTTAATGGTAGTGTTGTCTGGTACAACTGAGGTTGGGTGCTGTGTGTTGTTGAGTGACTGTGAGCTTGGACAGTGTTGTTGTGAGTTGCTTGCATCATTCAAATTGTTGTAAAAACTTTCCTTGACCCATTGAGAAGAGGAGTCCCTTATCCTTTCCTCTATGCTACTTTCAGAGGCCTTATTTGTTGTTTTTCCATTGCTTGATATCTCTTTTCTGTTGCTGACTTCTGCTGATTCCAAAAGAGATTGAAGTATTGCTGTTTTCTACAGAGATTGATTGGCTTTCTGTGCTGGTTGTCCTTCTGAAAAGTTGTGATGCTCTTTTTTGTTGCTGAGGTTTTTCAACTGGTGATCTTTCTCTATAGTCACACTTGCAAGTGTCTGTTCTGTTGTTGTCATTGGAGTTGGTTGATTTCCTGCAGTTTCAATACTCCCTTGTTTGTTCACATTGCATTCCATTTCTGAGCTTCCTGTGACTGTGAGGGGTGGTTCCTTTATTGGTTCTGTGTTATCAGGATTTGTAGCTGTTGTGTGCTGTGTTCCTTCTGCAACTGTGGCTGTTTCATTGTCATTTTCTTAAGCAAGAGCTTCAAAATTATTGGCAACCAGTAGCTGCTGAGACTCCCTTTCAAGAGTGTGATTCTGCTTTTGAGCTTTGGTGCGAGTGTCGTTGTTATATTTCCTATTATCTTTGACTTCTTTCCATTGAGGGCCAATGTTGCCTACTACTCTGCCACTCGACAGAATCATTTGTAGCTATTGTTGCCTAACTCTTTTCCTTTTGATTTCCTGAGTTCTGCCTGTCTTTGTTCTTCAGCATTGTTTGCAGTCAAAATTTTCGGATGAGACTTCCAGCATTCAAACATTTCATGCCCTTGAATTTTACATTGTTTACAGTATTTTGGGAGGTAGTCGTACTGTATTTTGACCCATTCAGTCCTGATTTCCCCTGTTGCTTCATTTTCAATATCTAACCTGACTTGTTTGGGCAAATCTGCCAAAAGGTCCACCAGCACTTTTACCCTTGCACAACTGGGCCTCGTCTTGTTTATTGTTGCTAGGTCAAGATGAACTGGTTTCCCCACTGCTGAGGCTAATGAGAACAGACATTCTTTCACAAAGTATGTAGGTAACAAATGTGGGAAAGAAATCCACGCCATTGCCATTGGGGTTTCTTCACCCATTTTGAATTTTGTGTCATATATTTGCTGCTCATCTGATATTCGTACCCGTCCTTAGCTTTCAAGTAGTAGGTGCTTTTGGAGGTTATTTTGATAATGTCCTCCCACAGCGATAGTCTGATAAGAACTAGTTTGTCTCTGAAGAAGCCAATGTTGCACTCGCCTTTGATTCCACAGTATGTTGGGATGATTCTCCTCAATTCCTGTATATCTGGCCAACCATAGGAGAATTTTCCCAGTATCGCATACTGTAGACCTTCGATGATGTTCATGCGCGTCACCTCTGTTTCCGTGTATTTAACGATTGGCTGTCCATGCATGTAGATTGGTCTTCTGAAAGGGATGGGATCGATTTTTTGGTTAGGGTTTGCAGAGCTTGGGCAATTTAGGGTTGTTGGTTTTAGAATTTTGGTGTAATCTAGGGGTTGGGGTGTAACTATAGGTGTGTTTGTGACTGGGTGGGTATTCATCGAGGGCTGGCCAGCCGGATTATCACCGGCCGGCGACGCCATTAGCGTCTGTGTATAGCCTTCGAAGAAGACGAAGTTTTCTCTCTCTTATCGCCTCAGCTTCTCTCTCTAAAAAGGGTGAACTTATGTTGACTATTTTCTTTTAGCTTCCGCACGTTTCTTGATTTTTTTTGTTTTTTCTTTTGTAATTCTTGAATCCCCTATCGTGTTGTTATCGAGCGGTATCAGAGCATATTCTAATCAAGATTTCAATCTTGCTAATCTTTGGAGGTTCTTGAGCAAAAAAAACCAAAACAAAAAATACCATAAAAAAAAAACCAAAATCAGCCCCAAAAAAAGTGTTATTGCTCATTATTATTTTTAGAATTCAAGTATTATTTGGTTTCCAAGTCAAGAAAGGAAACAAGAAGAGGGGATCTTGTTCTTGAAGATTAAAAAAAAACTTGTCTCCTTATTCTTGTGGGTTTTGAGTTTCCTAATTTCGTTCCTTTTTTTTTTCCTACTAACCAATTCCTATTCTTCCTAGGTTTAGTCATTCAGTTTTCTTTCTTTTTCTAACTTCATATTATTATCACTAAGGGTTGTGGCTAGTAATGTTTATTAATAAATCTAAAGATTAACGATCAAGAGTTGCATAGAGTAGAAAAAGGCAAGAGATGTGAGAACATCAGAGGGAAAAGCCCAATTGAGAGATAGATATATATTGCTTTATTCTGGTGTTTCGTACAGATAGTAATTATGAACGAAGGGTTCTTCAAGAAGCCGAAATCAAAGGAATGAATGATTTCACCTTGCAGGCTATGCACAAACAATTTGAAAGGTGAAATTTATAATTTCAAGAGATGAGGGACACCATTGATAAGCAAAATATTACAATAGCTGAACTTAGGAGAGGAAATAATTTTAGACCCCAATCTAGGAGAAATGTACCCTTGCTCCCATTGTAAATCTAGAAAACCATATAGATGATTTTAATGATGATATTGATTTTGATAGGGTAGGAAGAGATAGGAGGGGTCAAAAAGGAAGAGTAGAAGATGATAACATAAGTAGTAGAAAGATGAAGATGCCATCTTTCTAGGGAACAAGGGATCCGGACTTGTAGCTTGATTGGGAGAAAAAGGTTGAAGCCATCTTTGACTGCCACAACTATACTGAGGGTGAGAAGGTTAAACTTGCAGCTGTTGAGTTTGTTGACCATGCAACAGTCTGGTGGAAAAAGATTTCTAGGGACAGATTGCAAGAAGGACAAGCACTCATTGCAAATTGGGTTGAGATGAAGCGGGTAATGAGGAAGAGATTTTTGCCATCACACTTTCAAAGAGATCTACAGCACCGTCTTCAAACATTGAAGCAATGGTCCATGTATGTGGCTGAATACTTTAAGGCTATAGATATGGCTATGATCCAAGCTAACTGTATGCAAGGAAGAAGAGGCTACGATGGCTAGGTTTTGAATGGTTTACACAAGGAAATAGCTGATGTAGTAGAATTACAACAATATGTAACCTTAGATAAGTTAGTTGAATTAGCTGTAAAGGTAGAAAGACAAAACAAAATGAGACAAAAATATAGCTCATGGAGAAGTCGGCCATCTACCATTCCAAAGAAGCAATGGCTGAAATCCAAGGAGGCACCTACTCCTAATTTCGATGAAGACAAGGGCAGGAGTAAATTGGAATCCAAGGAGGGGGATAAGCCTTTTATGCCTAAAACTTCTACTTCTACTTCCTCTATTCAATGTCTCAAGTGTCAAGGGAGAGGGCATAAGGCATATGAATGCCCAAGTAGAAGAAACATTCTAATCAAATAGGATGGGGGATATGGGAGTGAAAAAAGTGAACCAAGTGAAGAACAAGAAGACAAATTTTTAGAGAGTGAAGTAGGAGAAGAGATGGAGTACATTGATAATGGGGTGAATTTTGTGGTTAGGAGGCTTATGCATATTAATTTGGGCCACTCTAATGAAGAACAAAGGGAAAACATATTCCGTACTCAATGTGGGATTAAAGACAAAATGTGTTCTATGATAATTGATAATGAGAGTTGTACTAATGATACGAGTGCATATTTGGCGGAAAAGTTAGGTTGGAATGGACGAAGCACCCTAGACCTTATAGGCTGCAATGGTTCAATGATAGTGGAGAGTTCAAGGTGAATAAGCAATGCATGGTCTCCTGTAAGATTAGAAGGTACGCTGACGAAGTTTTATGTGATATAGTACCCATGGAAGCTTGTCATATCTTGTTGGGGCGCCCGTTGCAGTATGATAGGAGTGCTTTTCACGATGGGAGGAAAAATAGATACTCTCTTGAGCATAATGGCAAGAAGTACATTCTTGCACCTTTTACTCCTTCCAAAGTGTATGAAGATCAAAAAAAGATGAAAGAATCAATGGGGAAACATGGGCAGGGATCAAAACGAGAGATTGAGGCAAAGAATAAGAGGGAAAATAAGTAGTGAGGTGTGAGGAGAGAGAGGGCAGCAATGAGAGAAAGGAAAAGGTGGGGAAGAGTTGAAAAAAAAAGCGTTGGTGAGAGGAAAGAGGCTAAGATTGAAAAAAAAGGCGAGCCTTGCAAAAGCCAATGAGTGTTTAATTGCAAAAAAAGAGGGGCTACCTATTATCTTGGTCGTTTATAAAGAAGTTATGCTTAATAATGATTCACTTACATCCTCTTTGCCTAGTGTTATTTCTAACATTTTGCAGGATTTTGAAGATGTATTTCCTGAGGATCTTCCTAAAGGCTTACCACCTTTAAGAGGAATAGAGCATCAAATTGATTTTGTGTCGAGATCACAAATTGCTAATAGGCCTGCTTATAGAGCAATCCCGAATAAATAAAAGAATTTCAAAGACAAGTAGAACAGCTGCTTGATAAGGGATTTGTAAGAGAAAGCATGAGTCCCTATTTTGTGTCGGTGCTTTTGGTGCCAAAGAAGGATGGCACTTGGAGGATGTGCATGGACTACAACGCCATCAATAGAATAACGGTAAAATATCGCCATCCTGTTCCTCGTTTAGATGATATGCTTGACCAATTGCATGGTTCTCAAATATTCTCTAAAATTGATTTGAAGAGTGGATATCACCAAATTAGAATGAATCCCGGAGATCAATGAAAAACTGCCTTTAAAACTAAATATGGATTGCATGAATGATTAGTGATGTGGTTTAGGTTAACTAATGGACCTAGTACATTCATGAGGTTAATGAGCCATATCTTTATGGATTTCCATGGAAAATTTGGTAGTAATTTATTTGATGATATTCTGATCTTCTCAAAATCTTTAGAAGAGCATGTCGAACATTTGAAACAAGTTTGTTGTCACGACCCAAATCCCAAACCCGGTCGTGATGGCACCTCACGTGAAGACAAGGCCAGCCAATTCGAACCATAACTCATTTTAAGCAGTTAATTTAACAAGAGAACAACACAACATAGTTTAATAGCAGTCATTTGCGGAAAAACATAGTGAACCATCCCGACTACAGCCCAAATCGGGGTGTCACAAAGTCATGAGCAACTAATGAAATCCTAATAACAAATTTCTATTACAATATCTCTGGCACAATTAGTTGGAGAAAGTGGAAATAACAATATAAAGAGGTACGGGGCTGCGGACGCCAACAGTTACCTCGTAGTCACCGCTCTAACAATCGTAGTCAATGCCTCGGAGCGGATTCAATAACGCCTGAATCTGCACACATGGTGCAGGGAGTAATGTGAGTACTTCCAACTCAGTGAGTAGCACATATAAATAATGAATGAAAGTAAGGAAACACGTAAAGCACAAGGCAATGCATAATGAAGCAGTAAATCATTATTTGAAAGCAGTAAAGCAGTAAGAAATCATTTAAAAATCTTCCCAGCTCTGGTTACCAGTTGCCATTGTTACCAACCGCAACCTACAGTTGCCATTGTTACCAACTATATTATCTCTGGGTACCCTGCGCTCACTGGGGGTGTACAGATTCCGGGAGGGGCCCCATACGACCCAAGCGCTATATCAAGCCACCTCGTGGCATACATCTAGGCCCTCGGCCTCATATCAATCAAGCCACCTCGTGGCGTATATACAGTATCTCAGGCCCTCGGCCTCATATCACTCAGTAAGACCTCACACCTGGCCCTCGGCCGCACTCAGTCAGAAAATCATCACAAGCCCCTCGGGCATAGCAAAACAGTAGTTCTCAGCCCAAACATCATTTCAAATATTGTGTAAATCTCAAAACTGAGTAAAAAGTGGCTGAGTTGTACAACAGTGGAAACAACATGACTGAGTTCAAGTAATAAGTACAAATAGTGAGGAAATAGTGATAAAAATCCCCGGAGGGTTCAAACAATTGGCAGGAGGCCCAAATATGGCAATCAGCCCAAAACATGATGATATCAAATAGGTTTCAATCAAATATGTAGTAAAAATCATCAATCGGGACGGACCAAGTAACAGTCCGAGTAGTAAATGACCCCACGCTCATCATCGAGCGTGTGACTCACTTCAATATAGCACTATGATGTGCAAATCCGGGGTGTCTAGCCTCGAACCGGCTAAATTTCTAGCCCACGACGCCTTTGCCCTTCGAATTGGCCTCCACGTGCGTCGAATCTATCCAAATTCAGAACAATTATGTCACAATATGTTGAGGGAACAAAGCCCACGCGAAAAAAAATCAATAAATACTAAGAAATCCCAAAATTAGCAAAACCCGAGCCCCGGGCCCACTTCTCGAAGTTCAGAATTTTTCACATCAACGGGTTCCTTATCTCCCAATGAGTTCACCCATACAAAATTTATCAAATTCCGACATCGGATTGGCTTTCAAATCTTAAATTTTCTTTCTTAAAAGATTTGGTAAAAAAATCTGATTTTTCTTCCATAGATTCATGGATTCATGATGTAAATGAGTATGGAATCATGATATACGAAGGATTTGTGATACAAAACACTTACCTCCTTCAAATTTGTAGAAACCCCTCTAAAAATCGCCCAAACCGAGCTCCCCCAACTCTATTTTGTCAAAATGGCCAAAACCCCCGTTTTTATAGTACTTTTCTGCCTCGGGCGCCACAGGTGGCGCCGGGCGCTGCGATTTTTCTCTGATACAAAAATGGGCATAACTTTCTCATACGATGTCCGAATTGGACGATTTTTTTTGCTATGACTCCGAAATTTTGATACGGATCTAATGCTTCAAATTAAACTGAATTTGGAGTCCATTTGTATAATATGATACTACTTATTCTTGAAGAGACGACATTGACATATTCTTGTAACGCTCAAGTTAAACTCCATCAACCATCCAAAATCCATTCGAGGCCCTTGGGACTTCAACCAAATATATCAACAAATCTTAAAGCATCATATGGACTTAGTCGAGGCCTCAAATCACATCAAACAACGCTAAATACACGAATCATACCCCAATTCAAGCCTAATGAAACTAACAAATTCCAACTTCTACATTCGATGCCGAAACCTATCAAATCGAGTCTGATTGACCTCAAATTTTGCACACAAGTCATAAATAACATAACGGACCTATGAAGATTTTCATAACTGAATTCTGACCCCGATATCAAAAAGTCAACTCCTCGGTCAAACTTTCTAAAAATCTTCTATTTTCCAACATTCGCCAAAATGTGTTGAATTGTCCTACGGACTTCCAATTTCAAATCTGGACATACGACTAAGTCCGAAATAACCATACGAAGCTATAGCAACTCTCGGAATTCCATTTCGACCCTCGGATCAAAATCTCGCCTAACAACCGGAAATCGCCAAAATACTACTCACCAATTCATGCTTAATTCTACATCGGACCTCCAAAACCAATTCCGATCACACTCCTAAGTCATAAATCACCTCCCGAAGCTAACCGAACCATCGGAACTCACATCCGAGCCCTCTAACTTATAAGTCAACATCCGATTGACTTTTCCAACTTAAACCTTCTTAAAAGAGACTAAGTGTCTCATTTCTTACCAAACCCACTCCGAACGCAAACTACTCAACTTGATCACATAAAACGCGGATAACGTAGCATAATAAAGCAGAAATGGGGGAAACAGAGCGGTAACTCATGAGACGACTAGCCGAGTCGTCACATTTGTAATGTGCTTAGGGAGCAACAATCGTATGCAAATCTATCCAAGTGCACTTTTTCTATGGCTAAGGTAGTTTTCTTGGGTTTTGCAGTGAGTTCTAGAGCTGTTGAGGCAGATGAAGATAAAATCAAAGCGATTAAAGATTGGCCTACACCTAAGAGCATTACTGAAGTTAGAAGTTTTCATGGACTTGCCAACTTTTATAGGAGATCTGTTAGAGATTTTAGTTCACTAAAGTCATTAAGAAGGATAAGGTCTTTAGTTGGACAAAAGAACAAGAGAATGCATTTCATATTTTGAAGGATAAATTGTGTTCTGCTCCTTTGTTACAATTACCTGATTTTAATAAGTGCTTTGAAATTGAATGTGATGCATGCTACAGGTATTGGGGTTGTTTTAATGCAAGATTCTAAACCAATCGCTAATTTTAGTGAGAAGTTGAATGGGGATGCATTGAATTATTCTACTTATGATAAAGAATTGTATGCCTTGATAATGGCTTTTGCTACATGGCAACATTATTTGTGGCCAAACGAGTTTGTGATAAAAACTTACCATGAGCCTTTGAGATACTTGAGAAGGCAAGGTAAACTGAGTAGAAGATAGGCCAAATGGGTTGAATTCATCGACATATTTCCTTATGTGATTAGCTACAAGCAAGGTAAAGACAATATAGTTGCTGATGCTCTTTCAAGAAGGTATGCTCTTGTTTCTACTCTTACTTCTTAATTGATGGGATTTGATCATATTAAGGATTTATATGTTGATGATTCTGATTTTGATGTCTCATTTTTGGCATGTTGAAATGGGCCTTTTGAGAAGTATAATTTGAAAGATGGGTTTCTTTTGAAAGAGAATAAGCTTTGAGTCCCTAATTGTTCTTTGCAGGAAGTTCTTTTTGAGGGAAGCACATTGTGGGGGGCTTATGGGACACTTTTTTGTGCCTAAAACACTTGACATCCTTGCTGAAAATTTCTTTTGGCCTAATATGAGTAAAGATATAGAAACACTTTGTGCTCAATGCCTTGAATGCAAACAAGCTAAATCTAAAGTGTTGCCACATGATTTATACACGCCATTACTCGTGCCACCATGGATTGATATTTCTATGGAATTTGTGTTAGGACTACCTAAAAAAAGGTATGGTAAGGATAGCATCTTTGTTGTGGTAGATAGGTTCTCAATGGATCGTTTTATTCCTTGTTTAAAGATTAATGGTGCATCATGTTGCTGATTTATTTGTTAGAGAAGTTGTTAAATTGCATGGTATGCCTCGAACTATTGTTAGTGATAGGGATGCTAAGTTTCTAAGCCATTTTTGGCATGTGCTTTCAGGAAAATTGGGAACAAAATTGCTGTTTTCTGCTTCTTATCATCCACAAATTGATGGGCAAACCGAGTTGGTAAATAGAGGGTTGTTCTAAAAGGAAAATTAACTTTTTGGGAGGATCACTTGCCTATGGTAGAATTTGCTTACAATTGAATAGTCCATTCATCTACTGGTTATTCTCCTTTTGAAGTTGTTTATGGATTTAACCCCCTTACACCTCTTGACTTATTGCCTTTGCCTACTAATAAGATGGTTAGTCTTGACGGAAAAAAGAAAGCTGATTTGATGAAGACCATACATGAGCATATGAAACTTGCAGATGGGCCATTTAAAGTACTTGAAAGGATTGGATATAATACTTACAAATTAGACCTTCCTGGTGAGTTTCAAGTAAGTGCTACTTTCAATGTTGCTGACCTATCCTTGTTTGATGTAGGTTAAAATTCAAGGACAAATTCTTTTCAAGAGAAGGGGAATGATAGCTCCACGAACAGGGATACAGCTTTAGAAGCACCAAGAAAGCCAGTCACAAGGTCTCAAGCCAAGGAGAAGCAAGTCAGGGTTGTTGGGCTTCAATGGGAGATCAAAAAGGCGTTAATGGTTAAAGAAGAGCTTAATAATTATGGAGAGGATTTAGCTAAGTGCTACACTCATTTAATTGTCCAAGTCCAAGTCCAAGAGGAGGTCGATTGGGGTCCAAGCACCAGCCAAGGAGGGCCTAAATTAGGTGCCTAAATCAACCCAAAAAGGAGCTAACATGGCGCCCAAGTCAGCGCGGGAGGGGGGGGGGGGGGGGGGG
>MCJB01048712.1:39883-58731 GCA_002018475.1 Nicotiana obtusifolia
TTGATATGTTGTTATCTGTTCGACCATAGTGTCACTCCGAAAAGTATGAACTATATATGATTTAAGAGCTATGTTACCGTGAAAAGGTAGTTATGCATTATGAGAATTATGTCTTCTTGAATGTATGATTTATATGAGTTCAATATTTCATCATTATGAAATCACGATTGTGTGAGTCCAGAATCCATTATATGTTCCACTACACCGAGCCGCCTTCAAGTCGGTCGGGCTATGGCAAGTATTGTGCAAATATGTGTACACCGAGCCATGATAAAATTGGCCGGGCAAGGGTATCAATTGTAAATATATGTACACCGAGTCGCGATACGATCGACCGGGCAATGGTATTATCATGTAATTACATGTACACCGAGCCGCACTAAGATCGGTCGGGCAATGGCACCTATTGTGTACGGACGTAAATACATGCATATGCATAGCAGTCATGTTATGGCTAATTGCCTTAGAGGCTTTCAGATGATACAAGTTGTACGTCTCTTATACTATGCTTCCTACTGTCCTTATTGTACATTTCCTGTCTTACATACTCGGTACATTATTCGTACTGACGTCCATTCTATGTGGACGCTGCATGTCGAGCTGCGCTATAGTCGGCCGGGCGATGGCACCTATTGTGCATATATATATGTAAACACCGAGCCACATTATAATCGGCCAGGCGATGGCACTTAATGTGCAACCACTGATCAGTTGGGTATGATGATGATGATGAGGCCCACAGCGGCGTATATATGTATATGATGATTTTCAAAAGAATGTATATATATATATATGCAAATGCATATGCACGTCAGGCATGACATGGTTAGTCGCCCCCAGAGGCATTCAGAGGATACCTGTTTTATGTTTCTTATCCTGATGCTTATTATTGTCCTTACACTATGTTTCCTGTCTTACATACTCAGTACATTATCCGTACTGACGTCCTTTATTTGTGGACGCTGCATGTCGTGCTACAGGTCCCGATAGACTGATAGTCGGAGCTCCCCCACCGCAGTAGGTTATCCAGTTCAGCAGATATTAGCAAGATTCATCCTTCGGACTTGCTACAACCTTGGTATGCATTTTGTATAGGCATTTTTGGGCATGTTAGAGCCCTGTTCCGACATAGGTTGCATAATGTATGTTCTTGTAGAGGCTCAGAGACAAATGTCAGTGTATGTATAGACAAGTGTTGGGTTGACTCATGTACAGTTGTATTGCCTCGTCGGCAAATGTATTATGTTGTGTAGTTTTGCATTGTAGCCTTGTTGGCACATCATGTATATAAGTATGTTCATGTCATGGTATGATGTTTCAGTCCATTATGATGTTGTTCGAAACTGCACGCGTATGGCAGGCCTTATAGATAACAAAGAAAGTAAGATAGCAGATATGAAGGGTACGCCAGCACTCTGAGAGCAGGGTCCGGTGCCATGTCGCGGCCCTCCGGCTGGGTCGTGGCAAAATTGGTATCAGAGCAAGGTCGTGTCCTAGGGATTGTCTATGAGCCGTGTCTAGTAGAGCCTTGATTATGGGTGTGTAGCGCGCCACATTTTATAATCAGGAGGCTACTTGACATTTAGGAATGTTACCTTCTTTCTAAATCTAGATCGTGCGCAGAGCTGAGTTGTAAGTATTCATTTCTAACATTCGCCTTGTTTTCCAACAGCGATGACTTCGAATAGGAAGCGAACAAGTAATAGACGGCTTGATACAGAAGTGAGCGAGGGTACCAGTCAGGTACCCCAAGATAGAGGAGGCCAAAGTGAGCCTCGAAGTGATATGCCTTCTCGAACCTCATTTACTCCTCCTTCCCAGAGGATATTAGAAGCCGCCCAGCCTCTCCAGTCCCTTCTTCTAGTACTACAGACCAGGACCTGAGGACCGCAGTACAGTTGTTGACTAGCCTGGTAGCTTCTCAGGCTCAGAGACAGAATACCGGTGCTACTGAAAGACCGGTTAGTGCGAGGGTTCATGACTTTATTAATTTGGATCCTCCAGTATTCACCAGGTCTGATCCCAAGGAGGACCCGCAGACTGTCATTGATCAGATTCATCGTACACTGCGAGTCATGCATGTTAGTGATACAGAGGCAGTAGAACTAGCCTCTTACCGGTTACGGGACCTAGCGGTTTTCTGGTATGATAGTTGGGAGAGATCCAGCGGTCCAAATGCTTCTCCACCGGTGTGGAATGAATTTTCGGAGGCATTTCTACGCCACTATTTACCGGTTGAGGTACGGCGAGCCAAAGCTGACAAATTCATGAACCTCAACCAAGGTAATATGAGTGTACGAGAGTACAACATGCAGTTTGACTCTTTGTCAAGGTACGCTCCCCACATGGTAGCTGAGATGGGTGATAGGGTCCGTCTGTTCGTGAACGGATTGGGACCCCATTTGATAAATGAGTGTACAACAGCATCCTTAAAAGAGGGCATGGATATCTCTCGTATCCAGGCTTATGCCCAGACACTAGAGGATCGTAAGCGTCAACAAAGAGCGGATAGGGATCAGGATAGGGGCCAACCCAAGAGACCGAGGGTTGCAGGATACTCTGGTGACTTCAGAGCCAGTATCAGGCCCCAACCTTCGAGGAGTTGGGCGCCGTCTGGAACTAGTGCCCCTCCACAGTTTCAGAGGCCTCGATATGATCGATCTATTTATTGGGTTCAGGTCAGGGTTCACCGGCATCAGGCTCGCCACATCAACAGGGATACTAATCAGACGAGGTCCTCAATGCCTCGTTGCGATCAGTGCAGCAAGGGCCACCCTGGACCGTGCCGTCAAGGTTCTGATGCATGTTATTTTTGCGGACAGCCTGGCCATATGATACGGGATTGTCCTAGTAGGAGAGATGGTGGTATGGCTCAGCCAACCGGATCTGTATCTGGTTCTTCCTTTTCGATTCGACCTCCAGCACGGGGTCCCCAGCAGCCAGCAGGTCGAGGTAGAGGCAGCGGCACAGTACCAAGTTCAAGCGATATTCAAAATCGCTTATATGCTCTAGCAGGTCGACAGGATCTTGAGTCATCTCCGGATGTCATCACAGGCATATTCTCAATGCTTTCTCATGATGTATATGCATTGATTGATCCCAGATCCACATTGTCTTATGTTACACCCCTTGTGGCTGATAAGTTTGATGTCGAACCTGAATTAATAAGCAAACCCTTTGGGGTATCTACTCCAATAGGAGATTTTTGTGATTGCTAGAAGAGTATATAGAGGTTGCACTGTGACGATTTGTAGTCGTCAAACCTCCGCATATCTAATCGAGTTAGAAATGGTAGATTTTGATGTAATAATGGGAATGGATTGGTTGGCATCGTGCTATGCAAGTGTTGATTGTCATGCGAAGATAGTTAGATTTCAATTTCCTGATGAAGCCATCCTTGAATGGAAAGGAAACATTGCTACGCCGAAAGGTATGTTTATTTCCTACCTTAAGGCAAGGAAGACGATCTCTAAGGGTTATATATACCATCTTGTTCGCGTTATGGACGCGGAGGCGAAGTCGCCTACTCTACAATCAATTCCTGTAGTCAATGAATTTCCGGATGCCTTTCCAGATGAACTCCCAGGTCTTCTCCCTGAAAGGGAGATTGAGTTTGGCATCGATGTGTTGCTGGATACTCTCCAAATTTCTATCCCTCTATACAGAATGGCCCCAGTAGAATTGTGAGAGCTGAAAGTACAGTTGAAGGACTTGCTGGATAAAGGCTTCATTCGACGTAGCACTTTACCTTGGGGTGCGCCAGTCTTGTTCGTACAAAAGAAGGACGGATCGTTACGGATGTGTATCGATTATCGTCAGTTGAATAAGGTCACCATAAAGAACAAATATCCACTTCCAAGAATTGATGACCTGTTTGACCAACTCCAGGGAGCCAAATATTTCTCCAAAATTGACCTACGTTCAGGGTATTTTCAGTTGAAAGTCAAGGAGAAAGATGTTCCGAAAACAGCCTTCCGGACAAGACATGGGCATTTTGAATTCCTAGTAATGTCGTTCGGGCTAACAAATGCCCCGGTCGCTTTAATGGATCTCATGAACACTGTATTTAGGCCTTATCTTGATGTGTTCGTGGTGGTATTCATTGATGATATCTTAGTGTATTCTCGTTCAGAGGCAGAACATATGGGTCACTTGCGAATAGTATTGCAGACCCTTCGGGATCACAAGTTATATGCAAAGCTCGCCAAATGTGAATTATGGCTGAACTCAGTAGCATTCTTAGGCCATGTGATATCTGATGAGGGTATTAGTGTCGATACTCAAAAGATCGATGCAGTCAAAAATTGGCCAAGACCTACTACGCCATCAGAAGTCCGTAGCTTCTTGGGGTTAGCAGGATACTACAGGCGGTTTGTAGAAGGGTTTTCTTCTATATCAGTGCCATTAACTGAGCTGACCCAGAAAGCTACCAAATTCCAAATGTCAGATGTTTGTGAGCAGAGTTTTCAGGAGCTGAAGAATCGATTAACATCCGCTCCCGTTCTTACTCTTCCCGACGGGACTGAAGGTTATGCGGCATATTGTGATGCCTCCGGCATAGGTTTGGGATGTGTATTGATGCAGCATGGAAAGGTGATTGCTTATGCTTCGAGACAATTGAAGAAGCATGAAAAGAATTATCTGACCCATGATTTGAAATTGGCTGCAGTAATATATGCTTTGAAGACATGGCGACACTATCTATATGGTGTCCATATTGACATCTACACGGACCATAAAAGTTTGCAATACATCTTCAGTCAGAAAGAGCTGAATTTGAGACAACGACGTCGGCTCGAATTGCTAAAGGCCTACGATGTTGAAAAATTGTATCATCCGGGCAAAGCCAATGTTGTGGCAGATGCCCTCAATCGTAAGTCAATGGGAAGTTTAGTGCACGTTGAAGCAGGTAAGTGGAGTTTAACAGAAGAACTTCATCAGCTAGCTAACATGAGAATCAGACTGTTAGATTCCGAGGACGGAGGTGTTGTCGTACATAATACATCCGAATTATCTCTCGTGGCCGAGGTGAAAGCACGACAATACGAAGATCCCACCTTGTTCCGATTGAAAGAGAACATTCAGCAAGGTAAAATTTCAGCTTTTGAGATCGCAGGAGATGGAACATTAAGATGCCAAGGCCGATTATGTGTGCCTAATGTAGCAGGGTTGCGAGAGAGGATTATGAGGAAATTCATCAATCCTGATATTCTATCCATCCTGGTTCGACAAAGATGTACCATGATGTCAAGGAGCAGTATTGGTGGGATGGCATGAAGAAGTCGATTGCAGAATTTGTAGCCCAGTGCCCCAACTGCCAACAGGTAAAGATAGAACATCAGAAACCTGGTGGATTGCTTCAGGATATAGAGATTCCAACCTGGAAATGGGAGGTGATTAACATGGACTTCATTGTTGGATTACCTCGCTCCAGTCGTAAGTTCGACTCCATTTGGGTGATAGTGGATCGACTTACCAACTTGTCACACCCCGCCCGGCGGGCCCGCGACACGGGCACTGGACCCTGCTTGCAGAGTGCCGGCGAACCCATCACCTGACTTCCCTTATTTCTTATAAGGTGTATCGCACTCACATGGATGGCAAGTGATAATATAAAAACAGTGGTAATAATAACATTAGCCTTCCGTGATACTGTACAACATCATAAGCATGCGTTTATACACAACGTAGCCAACTGGGCTACAATACAAAACCAAACAACATGGTATATACGTTTACCGCAAGGCGATTCCACTACGCATAGCCCAACACTTATCTATGCACATACTAACAATTGTCTATTGAGCCTCAATAGGATCATGCAAAATACAACCTATGTCGGAACAGGGCCCCGACATGCCCAAAACATCTACACAAAGTGCATACCCAAATATAGCAAGTCCGGAAGATGAACCTTGCTATGTCTGCTGAACTGGTAGTCTACTGTGGTGGGGAGCTCCGTCTGTCAATCAATTAGGACCTGCAGCACGATATGCAGCGTCCACAAAGTAAAGGACGTCAGTACGAAATATGTACTGAGTATGTAAGACAGAAGTACAATGTGAAAACAATAATATAAGCATTAGGATAGAAACAGACAACTCATAGCGACTGAATCGCCTCTGAAGGCAGCCAACCATAACATTATCATTATAGGACCTACTTCCATCATTACAGAGATTGAGATATATTTCGCCCTTACAAGGTTTGCCAGTTTCATATACGTTCACATTACCGGAGGCATTACATAATCATTACCTTCGACCACTTCCTGCGCCACTGTGGGCTTGTCATTTTCATATTCGTTTAATGATACCGTAACCAATCACATGAACGTACCATGTCAAATCACATAGTCATTACTTGAAACAATTACATTACATACACCCAAGCAGAATCATAATCAATAAACATGCCTCTGTGGGCTTTATCGTTAACTTCCCAACTGATCACAGGTGACTGCCCATCCGAATCTTAGTTCGGCCTGGTGCTGATTAAATGCACAATAGGTGCCTGCCCCGCCGACTTACAGAACGGCTCGGTGTATAACTGCCCGTCCGGCTTTAGCTCGGCCCGGTGTAGTAAAACATATACATATACATAGTTGCACACTAGGTGCCTGCCCGGCCGACGTATAGAATGGCTCGGTGTATAAACAACTATTGCATGCTAGACTCATTTAATCATTTCTTCATTAGGCGTGGTCATACAAATTCAATCATACATACACACACATATACACGCAACACATAGCAAGCTTACTCGCGACTTGTGTTCTCACTTGTTATACTTATTACCCCTTCTTCCTCATGTACTTACGGATATCTTTTTATCGACATAATTATAGGACTCGAAGACTTCCATCAACATCATTACTACGAAGCAAAGATAATCTTTTCATGAAGGGGAGAACAACATACGCGATACTAGCTTCTAAGAGTAGAGTAATCTTTGGGGCTCATTTGTAGCATTGTACTCATTAAGGGTATGTACAGCACATGCAACCTATTTACAACCCACAATGTTCATGATTCATTGTTGTTTAACTTAATTTATTTGACTCTGCAGCTCCTATTTCTATTTTAAGTTCCCATACGCACGCAACCCACCTACCATGAACGTTTGGGGGAAAACCACATGAAAGGGAATAGTAACTTACCTTGCTAAAGTATTCAGCCTCCTTCCTTGTTTCCCTTAATTTCCAGGTCCTTGTCCGCAATGGTGTTTGTAGAAGGAGCAGGGATTCAGCTATTGACCCTCTATGTTCTTCAATTCCTTTGTTTACTTCCGTTAACCTCCAACCGAGGATTTGGAAGAGGGGAATTTGGTGTCTTTGATGCTATGGCTTGAGAGAAGTCTTTGGGGGCTTTTCACTCTTGCTGGGAATCAGAAAAATGAGAAAGGGACGGGTTTGGGGTCCCTTATATAGGTCTAGGGGTAAAATGCCACGGACCTGAAAATCTCCAAAATGCGATCGCATACTTGTCGCAGACAGGGTATGCGGTCCGCATTTTGGTCGCAGATTCTGCCCTAGAAAATCTATCGCACTATGCGACGCAGAAGGGCCAGAAATGCGGTTCGCATTTCCAAAATGCGATCGCATTTCTTGTCGCATTTTGGACATTAGTTTGGCCCTGTGTTCTGCCTCACTCTGCGATGGTGGGTGTCCATTCTGCGATCGCATTTACCAAATGCGATCGCATTTTAGGTCGCATTCTTGACAATCTCCCAGCCCAGGGTTCTGTTCCACTCTGCGATGGAACCTGTCAATTCTGCGGTCGCATATGTGTTATGCGGTCCGCATTTTGACCGCATTTAGCTACTTTTGTTTTATTTGAAATTTTAAACCATTTCCCGGGTTCTTGGTTCTTTTTACGTAACTACCCCTTTAGCATAAATAAACGAACGTGTTGTACGGGTTGTAGCATTCTCCCCCCCTTAGGAACATTCGTCCCCAAATTTACAAACCTAGAAAGGGTAATATTACTGGGGAAGGGGTTTTAGCTTTCAATGGCTTCGTTCGGACACCACAATCCTAGCATTAAATGAAAGATAATTATGAGCTTCCGATTTACCTCAGGAAAACATTTCGTCCTCCTATGCGTACTGCGCCTCCTTGGCGTCACCATTGCCATCTACCTCTGGGAACAGATATGGGTATTTAGCTCTCATCTCTTCCTCGACTTCCCATGTCATTTCTTCTACATTCCTGTTCCTCCACAACACCTTTACCGAAGCTACATCCTTTGTCCTTAGCTTGCGGACCTGTCGGTCCAATATAGCCACGGGTGTTTCTTCGTAGGTCAGATCCTCTGTGATCTATATGTCTTGGACAGGAACGACACGGGAAGGGTCTCCGATGCATTTCCTCAACATGGACACATGGAATACCGGGTGGACGAAATCCATTTCGGATGGCAGCTGCAATTTGTAGGCAGCTTTTCCAATTCGGTGAAGAACTTGATATGGACCGATGCACCTCGGACTCAATTTACCCTTTTTCCCGAAGCGCATGACACCTTTCATGGGCGAGACTTTCAGGAATACCCAGTCGCCAACTTGAAATTCTAAGTCACGACGGCGAACGTCGGAATAGGACTTGCCTGCTTTGTGCAATCTTCAATCTTCCCTGTATTACACTCACTTTCTCAACTGCTTGATGAACCAAATCTGGGCCATACAATTCAAATTCACCCACTTCAAACCACCCAATCGGCGACCTACACTTCCTCCCATATAATGCCTCATACGGGGCCATCCTTATACTGGAGTGATAGCTGTTATTATAGGCAAATTCTATGAGTGGGAGATGGTTGTCCCAACTACCTTGGAAATCTAGAACACATGCCCTCAACATATCTTCCAGTGTTTGAATGGTACGCTCAGCCTGCCCATCAGTCTGTGGGTGAAAAGCCGTGCTGAGATTCACCTGCGTACCCAAACCTTTCTGGAAAGATTTCCAGAAGTTAGCTATAAACTGGGCTCCTCTGTCCGATATAATGGACATTGGCACTCCATGAAGTCTAACGATTTCCCTGATATATAGCTTTGCATAATCTTCAGCTGTGTAGGTTGTCCTAACTGGTAGGAAGTGAGCACTCTTGGTAAGCCGATCCACTATTACCCAGATGGAGTCGAACTTATGATTGGAGCGAGGTAATCCAACAATGAAGTCCATGTTAATCACCTCCCATTTCCAAGTCGGGATTTCTATGTCCTGTAGCAGTCCACCAGGTTTGTGATGTTCTGTTTCCACCTGTTGGCAATTTGGACATTGCGCCACAAATTCTGCTATCGACTTCTTCATTCCATTCCACCAATACTGCTCCTTGGTGTCATGATACATTTTGGTTGAGCCAGGATGGACGGAATATCTAGATTGGTGAATTTCCTTCATGATCCTTTCTCGCAGTTCTGCTACATCCGGCACACACAATCGACCTTGACATCTCAAGGTCCCATCTCCTGCGATCTTAAAATGTGAGATTCCACCTCGCTGGATGCCTTCTCTCAAATGCCTCAAGGTAGGGTCTTCATATTGCCGTGCCTTTACCTCGGTTACAAGAGAGGATTCAGAGGTGTTGTGTACAACCACACCTCCATCATCGGAGTCCAGCAACTTGACTCTCATGCTGGCTAGCTGATGGAGTTCCTTGGTTAAACTCCATTTGCC
The DNA here is from genome assembly GCA_002018475.1 of Nicotiana obtusifolia. Lineage (NCBI taxonomy): Eukaryota > Viridiplantae > Streptophyta > Magnoliopsida > Solanales > Solanaceae > Nicotiana > Nicotiana obtusifolia. Next base: position 49,557 of record MCJB01048712.1, read on the forward strand.
TGCCTCAATGTGTGCCAAACTTCCCATTGACTTACGACTGAGGGCGTCTGCCACCAAATTAGCCTTGCCCGGATGATACAATATTTCAACGTCGTAGTCTTTTAACAATTCGAGCCAATGTCGTTGCCTCAAATTCAATTCCCTTTGACTGAAGATGTATTGCAAACTTTTGTGGTCTGTGTAGATGTCGACATGGACACCATAAAGATAGTGTCACCATGTCTTCTAGGCATGTACCACAGCAGCCAATTCTAAGTCATGGGTCGGGTAATTCTTCTCATGCTTCTTCAACTGTCTTGAAGCATAAGGAATCACCTTCCCATGCTGCATCAACACACATCCCAAACCTATGCCAGAGGCATCGCAGTATACAACATAGCCTTCAGTTCCTTCGGGAAGAGTAAGAACCGGAGCGGAGGTCAGTCTATCTTTCAGTTCTTGAAAGCTCCGCTCACATTTGTCTGTCCACTGAAATTTGGCAGCTTTTTGGGTTAATTTAGTCAATGGCGCGGATATAGAAGAGAATCTCTCTACAAACCGCCTATAATATCCTGCCAATCCCAAGAAGCTACGGACTTCTGATGGTGTAGTGGGCCTTGGCCAATTCTTAACTGTGTCGATCTTTTGAGTATCGACACTAATACCCTCGTCGGATATCACATGGCCCAAGAATGCCACCGAGTTTAGCAAGAACTCGCACTTGGCGAGCTTTGCGTATAACCTGTGGTCCCGAAGAGTCTGCAATGCTATTCGTAAGTGACCCACATGCTCTGCTTCTGAGCGGGAATACACCAAGATATCATCAATGAATACCACTATGAACACATCAAGATAGGGCCGGAATACCCTGTTCATGAGATCCATAAAAGCAGCTGGGGAATTTGTTAGCCCCAACGACATTACCAGAAATTCAAAGTGCTCGTATCTGGTTTGGAAAGCTGTCTTCGGAATGTCTCTGTCCTTGACCCTTAACTGAAAATAACCCGAGCGCAGGTCAATCTTGGAGAAATATCTAGCTCCCTGGAGCTGGTCGAACAGGTCATCAATCCTGGGAAGTGGAAATTTGTTCTTTATGGCGACCTTATTCAACTGAAAATAATCAATATACATTCGTAATGATCCATCTTTCTTCCGTACAAATAGAACTGGTGCACCCCAAGGTGAAGTGCTAGGCCTAATGAAGCCTTTATCTAGCTAGTCCTTCAACTGTGCTTTCAACTCCCTCAATTCTGCTGGGGCCATTCTATACGGAGGAATAGAAATTGGATGAGTATCCGGCAACACATCGATGCCAAACTCGATTTCCCTTTCAGGAGGAAGACCTAAAAGTTCATCAGGAAAGACATCCGGAAATTCATCGACCACCGGAATAGTCTGTAAGACAGGCGACTTCGCCTCTGCGTCCCTGACGCGAACAAGGTGATACATACAGCCTTTAGAGATCATCTTGATTGCCTTGAGGTAGGAAATAAACCTACCTTTTGGTGTAGCAACGTTCCCCTTCCATTCAAGGACAGGTTCATTAGGAAATTGAAACTTAACCACCTTGGTATGACAATCGACACTGGCATAACACGATGCCAACTAGTCCATTCCCATGATCACATCAAAATCGAGCATTTCTAACTCGATTAGATCTGCCGAGGTTTGACGATTGCAAATCGTCCCAGTGCAACCCTTATACACCTTCCTGGCGATTACAGAATCCCCGATAGTAGTGGACACCACAAAGGGCTTGTTTAATAATTCGGGTACAACATCAAATTTATCGACCACAAGGGGTGTGACATAAGATAGCGTGGATCCGGAATTAATCAAGGCATATACATCATGGGAAAGTACTGATAATATACCTGTAACAACATCTGGGGACGACTCAAGGTCCTGTCGGCCCGCTAGAGAATATATGCGATTTTGAACACCGCTCGGCCCCGGCATAGAACTATTGCCTCTGCCACGTACTGCTGGCTGCTGAGGACCTCGTACTGGAGGTCGAATAGATAATGAAGAACCGGACACAAATCCAGTTGGCTGAACCATACCACCACCTCTCCTACTAGGACAATCCCGCATCATATGGCTGGGCTGTCCGCAAAAGTAACACGCATCAAAACCTTGACAGCATAGTCCGGAATGGGCCCTGCCGCACTGTCCACAACGTGGTGGTGGGGGTCGCATCTGACTAGTAGCTCTGTAATATGACGAGCCTGATGCTCGCGAGTTTCGGAACTGTCGAGGGGCACTAGTTGCAGGCGGTGCCGAACTCCTCGAAAAATGGGGCCTTACACCATCCCTAGAATCACCAGAGTACCCTGCCACTCTTGACCTCTTATGCTGGTCCCTTTCCTTCTCTCTATCTACCCTTTGCTGGCGCTTACGTTCCTCTAACGTCTGGGCATAACCCTGGATACGAGAAATATCCATGCCCTCTATCAAGGATGCCGTAGTGCACTCGTTTATCAAATGGGGTCCCAATCCGTTCACAAACAGATGGACCCTATCGCGCATCTCGGCTACCATGTGGGGAGCATACCTCGTAAGGAGTCAAACTGCATGCTGTACTCTCGTACGCTCATAGTGCCTTGCTTAAGGTTCAAGAATCTGTCAGCTCTAGCCCGTCGTACCTCAACTGGTAGGTAATGACGAAGAAATGCTTCAGAAAATTCATTCCACACGGGCGGGGGAGCATTTGGACCCCTGGATCTCTCCCAACTGTCATACCAGGAGACTGCTAAATCCCACAGCCGATAAGAAGCCAACTCTACTGCCTCTGTATCACTAGCATGCATAGCCCGCAGTGTGCAGTGTATCTGATCAATAAAAGCTTGTGGGTCCTCTTTGGGGTCTGACCTAGTAAACACTGGAGGATCTAGGTTAATAAATACACGAACTCTGGTACTACCCGGTTTATCAGCATCACCGGTATTCTGCCTCTGTGTCTGAGAAGCTACCAAATTAGTCAACAATTGGACCGCAGTTCGTAAGTCCGGGTCTGTAGTATTGGAAGACGGGACTGGGGAAGCTGGGCGGTTTCTTATATTTTATGGGGGAGGAGGAGTAGATGAAGTCTGGGAAGGCGTTTCACTTTGGCCTTCCATCATACAGGGCAATTGTTTGGTCCCCTCTCCGGCATTTATATCAAGCCGTCCACTATTAACTTGCTTTCCAGTTGAAGGCATTGCTATAGGGAAAACAAGGCAATCATTAGAGATGAACACTTACGACTTAGCTCTAAGCACGATCTAGATTCAGAAAGAAGGTAACATTCCTAAATGTCAGGTAGCCTCCTGGTTATAAAATGTGGCGCGCAACACACCTATAACCAAGACCCTATTAGACATGGCTCATAGACAATTCCTAGGACACGACTTTGCTCTGATACCACTTCCTGTCACGACCCAATCTAGGGGGCCGCGACCGGGCACCGGACCCTGCTTGCAGAGTGCCAGCGAACCCTTCACCTGACTTCCCTTATTTCTTATAAGGTGTATCGCACTCACATGGATGGCAAGTGATAATATAACAACAATGGTAATAATAACATTAGCCTTCCGTGATACTGTACTACATCATAAGCATGCGTTTATACACAACCAACTGGGCTACAATACAAAACCAAACAACATGGTACATACGTTTGCCGACAAGGCGATTCCACTACGCATAGCCCAACACTTATCTATGCACATACTAACAATTGTCTATTGAGCCTCTATAGGATCATGCAAAATACAACCTACGTCGGAACAGGGCCCCGACATGCCCAAAACATCTACACAAAGTGCATACCCAAATATAGCAAGTCCGGAAGATGAACCTTGCTATGTCTGCTGAACTGGTAGTCTACTGTGGTGGGGGAGCTCCGTCTGTCAATCTATTAGGACCTGCAGCACGACATGCAGCGTCCACAAAGTAAAGGACGTCAGTACAAAATATGTACTGAGTATGTAAGACAGAAGTACAATGTGAAAACAATAATATAAGCATTAGGATAGAAACAGACAACTCATAGCGACTGAATCGCCTCTGAAGGCGGCCAACCATAACATTATCATTATAGGACCTACTTCCATCATTATAGAGATTGAGATATATTTCTCCCTTACAAGGTTTGCCAGTTTCATATACGTTCACATTACCGGAGGCATTACATAATCATTACCTTCGACCACTTCCTGCGCCGCTGTGGGCTTGTCATTTTCATATTCGTTTAATGATACCGTAACCAATCACATGAACGTACCATGTCAAATCACATAGTCATTACTTGAAACAATTACATTACATACACCCAAGCAGAATCATAATCAATAAACATGCCTCTGTGGGCTTTATCGTTAACTTCCCAACTGATCAGTGGTAACTGCCCATCCGAATCTTAGTTCGGCCTGGTGTTGATATAAATGCACAATAGGTGCCTGCCCCGCCGACTTACAGAACGGCTCGGTGTATAACTGCCCGTCCGGCTTTAGCTCGGCCCGTTGTAATAAAACATATGCATATACATAGTTGCACACTAGGTGCCTGCCCGGCCGACGTATAGAACGGCTCGGTGTATAAACAACTATTGCATGCTAGACTCATTTAATAATTTCTTCATTAGGCGTGGTCATACAAATTCAATCATACATACACACACATATACACGCAACACATAGCAAGCTTACTCGCGACTTGTGTTCTCACTTGTTATACTTATTACCCCTTCTTCGTCATGTACTTACGGATATCTTTTTATCGACATAATTATAGGACTCGAAGACTTCCATCAACATCATTACTACGAAGCAAAGATATTCTTTTCATGAAGGGGAGAACAACATACGCGATACTAGCTTCTAAGAGTAGAGTAATCTTTGGGGCTCATTTGTAGCATTGTACTCAATAGGAATCGTGCAAAAAAAAGGACGGTATAGTCTTACATACCTGGTGTTTATTGCATCGGCTCTTCGCTACGCAATTCGTCGCAATCCTTTAATCTACAATTATAGAATAGTGTAATGGTTACTCACTATGCTTGATAGCTATATTTAACCAAAATTCCCCAAATTTCATGTAGTGATTCTCTACACTCCTTTTTCCCCTAAACTTCATTAAGGGTATGTACAGCACATGCAACCTATTTACAACCCACAATGTTCATGATTCATTGTTGTTTAACTTAATTTATTTGACTCTGCAGCTCCTATTTCTATTTTAAGTTCCCATACGCACGTAACCCACCTACCATGAACGTTTGGGGGAAAACCACATGAAAGGGAATAGTAACTTACCTTGCATGTAAAGTATTCAGCCTCCTTCCTTGTTTCCCTTAATTTCCAGGTCCTTGTCCGCAATGGTGTTTGTAGAAGGAGCAGGGATTCAGCTATTGACCCTCTATGTTCTTCAATTCCTTTGTTTACTTCCGTTAACCTCCAACCGAGGATTTGGAAGAGGGGAATTTAGTGGCTTTGATGCTATGGCTTGAGAGAAGTCTTTGGGGGCTTTTCACTCTTGCTGGGAATCAGAAAAATGAGAAAGGGACGGGTTTGGGGTCCCTTATATAGGTCTAGGGGTAAAAAGCCACGGACTTGAAAATGTCCAAAATGCGATCGCATACCCGTCGCAGACAGGTATGCGGTCTGCATTTTGGTCGCAGATTCTGCCCTAGAAAATCTGTCGCACTATGCGACGCAGAAGGGCCAGAAATGCGGTTCGCATTTCCAAAATGCGATCGCATTTCTGGTCGCATTTTGGACATTAGTTTGGCCCAGTGTTCTGCCTCACTCTGCGATGGTGGGTGTCCATTCTGCAATCGCATTTACCAAATGCGATCGCATTTTAGGTCACATTCTTGACAATCTCCCAGCTCAGGGTTCTGTTCTACTCTGCGATGGAACCTGTCAATTCTGCGGTCGCATATGTGTTATGCGGTCCGCATTTTGACCGCATTTAGCTACTTTTGTTTTCTTTGAAATTTTAATCCATTTCCCGGGTTCTTGGTTCTTTTTATGGCACTACCCCTTTAGCATAATTAAACGAACGTGTTGTGCAGGTTGTAACACAACTGTACCCATTTTCTACCAGTTAAGACAACATACAGAGCTGAAGACTATGCAAGGCTATACATCAAGGAGATTGTTAGACTTTATGGGATACCAATGTCTATCATATCAGACGGAGGGGCCCAGTTCACAGCTAACTTTTGGAAGTCTTTTCAGAAAGGTTTGGGTACACAGGTAAATCTCAGCACAGCTTTTCATCCTCAAACTGACGGACAGGCCGAACGTACCATTCAGACACTGGAAGTTATGCGGCGAGCGTGTGCTTTGGATTTCAAGGGGTGTTGGGATGACCATCTCCCACTTATAGAGTTTGCCTACAATAACAGCTACCACTCCAGTATTAACATGGCCCCATATGAGGCACTATATGGGAGAAGATGTACATCACCAGTTGGGTGGTTCGAAGTTGGTGAAACTGAGCTGTATGGGCCAGATTTGATCCACCAAGCCATTGAGAAAATAAAAGTGATACAGGAATAATTAAAGACAGCACAAAGTAGGCAAAAGTCCTATTCTGATGTCCGACGTCGTGATCTAGAGTTTGAAGCTGGTGATTGGGTGTTCCTTAGAGTTTCACCAATGAAGGGTGTCATGCGCTTCGGAAAGAAGGGTGAACTGAGCCTAAGGTACATCGGTCCGTACAAAATCCTTCGACGAATTGGACATGTTGCTTATGAGTTAGAACTACCATCTGAAATGGAAATTGTCCATCCTGTATTCCATGTGTCCATGTTAAGGAAATGTATCAGAGATCCTTCTCGGGTTGTCCCCATCCAAAACATACAGATTACAGAAGCTCTAACATACGAAGTGGGGCCAGTGGCTATAGTAGACCGACAAATCCGCAAGGTAAGGATAATGGAGGAACAGAAGTATGGAGGAAATGACATGGGAAGCAGAAGAAGAGATGAAGTCTACATATCTGTACCTGTTCCACAATGTAGATAATGATGATGCCAAAGGAACACAGAGTGCACTGAAAGGAGAAGCGTCCTTACGAGGTAAATAGGAATTTGAGATACTCTTCATTATTACCTTTCATTTAATGCTGATAATGTACTTGTTCCTGTAGATCCCTACATTCGGGGACGAATGTTCCTAAGAGGGGGAGAGTGTTACAACCTGAAAATTCGTACGCTAGAATACACCGTGAGATAGTTTACATATAAGAGCCTAAGAACCCGGAAAACAGTTCAAAAAGTCAAGAAAAGAGCAAAGGTGTCGCATAGTTGGATATGCGACCGCAAAGCACAAATGCGGACTGCATATCCAACACCAAGATCGCAAACTGAGACAGATTTTTGGGCAGAAATCTATGTGAAAAATGCGGCCAGTATGCGACCGCGAAACACAAATGCGGACCACAAATGTGACATCCCCATCGCATAATGAAGCAGAGTTCTAGGCTGAAATCAACGTCAGGAATGCGACCAGAATGCGGTCGCATTGTTGAAAATGCGAACCGCAAATCTAGCTCTCCTGCGTCGCATTGTGACAGATTTCTGGGTTGAGATTTGCGACCAGAATGCGAACCGCATGTCCTGTTTGCGGCAGATATGCGATCGCAAACCTGAAAATGTCAGACACGTGTGTCACTTATTGACAGACCTATAAAAGGGGTCCAAACACGTTCCTTCATCATTTTTCTAAACATAAACATAGTAGAAGGCCCCCAACAACCCCTCTTAAAGTCCCACACGAACTCTAACCAATTTCTTCCCCTTCCAAGCTCAAACGTCACGCCTCGCCCGACGGGCCCGCGACACGGGCACCGAACCCTGCTCGCAGAGTACCGGCGGACCCTTCATTTCAGCTATCTTATTATTTCAAACAAAAAGATCATTCAATTGGACCTCTCTTTGGGGTCATGCTTCGTACACATACATACATACACACATCCATGGAGACGTATCAATATGTTTAGGCATAAGATTTACAAACACATGGATACACCTTGACACCTGTTTATACATAGCCAACCACTTGTCTATACACCACTGGTATTGTCTACCGAGCCTCTATTAGAGCAGACATTAAACATCCTAGGTCGGAACAGGGCCCCGACGTGCCCAAAACATCTATACAGAATGCATACGCAATTATAGCAAGTCCGAAAGATGAATCTTGCTATGTCTACTGAACTGGTAGCCTACTGTGGTGGATGAGCTCCGTCTGTCAATCTATTGGGACCTTTAGCACGATATGCAGCGTCCACAAAATAAAGGACGTCAGTACAGAAAATGTATTGAGTATGTAAGATATGAAACACAATATAAGAGCAGTAACATAGGCATCGAGATAGAAACATATAACTCGTAGCAACGGAATTACCTCTGAGGGCAGCGACCATGACACGTAGTAATATTTATGTCTAATTACATGCTTTCATTTCGTCGTTGTTATATTGCCTATTTCCATCATTACAGCATTATACTGTTACCTTTGCGAGTTTGCCATTTTCAAATACATTCACATTACCGGGTGCATTACTAATCGTTACCTTAACCCACTATCTGCGCCACTGTGGGCTTGTCATTTTCATATAGATTTAAAATAACTACCCGGCCATTATTAGGCTCGGTCATAACTACCCGTGCGTTTATTAAAGGCTCGGTCATAATGTTACAACCCGTACAACACGTTTGTTTAATTATGCTAAAGGGGTAGTTACGTAAAAAGAACCAAGAACCCGGGAAATGGTTTAAAATTTCAAAGAAAACAAAAGTAGCAAAATGCGGTCAGAATGCGGACCGCATAACACATATGCGACCGCAGAATTGATAGGTTCCATCGCAGAGTGGAACAGAACCCTGGGCTGGGAGATTGTCAAAAATGCGACCTAAAATGCGATCGCAGAATGGACACCCACCATCGCAGAGTGAGGCAGAACACTGGGCCAAACTAATGTCCAAAATGCGACCAGAAATGCAATCGCATTTTGGAAATGCGAACCGCATTTATGGCCCTTCTGCGTCGCATTGTGCGACAGATTTTCTAGGGCAGAATCTGCGACCAAAATGCGAACTGCATACCCTGTCTGCGACGGGTATGCGATCGCATTTTGGACATTTTCAGGTCCGTGGCTTTTTACCCCTAGACCTATATAAGGGACCCCAAACCCGTCCCTTTCT